>CACRXP010000061.1:231272-257411 GCA_902702965.1 Spirometra erinaceieuropaei
GGATCCTACTCCAAGCTCATGTGTCAGACCTAAATGGACGCCAGACATTTCGCGCCACGAAAGTGGTGTCGGAGAGAAAATGGCCCTCTAAATGTCGGAAATGGTTATAAAACGTCCAACTCATTCGCTCTGCTGGGAGTAGAGTGGAAGTTAATAGGAAGTAACCCCCCAAGAGGCTGGAGTTCCTGGGTTGGTAGCAAAACGTCAGTTTGTAGTTGTGTTGAACCCTTTGACATCGGAAAATTACAGGTGGATCAATGTTCTCAAGGCAGATCATGATGGACTCTGTGTTATTATTGACTGGTGACGACTAGTAGATGGGAAACAACCCCTCCAGTGAACCAAACCTTTGTTGGTAACAGTTTTCAAGGATTTATTGCTCGTCTATATGCGGTCACATGTGAGGACTAGACGGAGGTTCCAAAGATGAGCAGAACCTCGTTTTTGGTCTGGCAATCAAGACAGGTCAGTGAACGCCTCTCCCAGGGGACCTAGGATATGTTTGATCATAGTCAACTTGGCGTGGACCAGGCCTCAGTAAAGGAAATTGACCTAATGCCTAACCGAATCCGAGTTAAAATGTCAGGTCTGCTCTCGCTCTTAGTCGCGGTTGACGTACTTCATGTTCATCTGCCCTCGCGGCATTGATTGCCAGTTTACTACTTCACGCAACGGACCATGTGGACAAGGGCACCTTGAGACTCTCTGTTAAGCTGTTTAGTTTCATGCTTGTGATCTCAGCGCAAGTCGGTCCATAGACTCAGACGGGGCACGGAGGCATGGGAGAGGGTATAGAGAGCGAGACGGGTCCTGGAGAATCCTCCCTTATGTCAAATCAGCGCATGCCTCATCACAGTAATACTGTAGTCGGACACATTTTTCGAATTTTCTTCGAAATCTTTAGTATAAACGAGTCCCCACCAGCAGCCTTGACTGTTTCTTCGAGGTTGTCGCCTCTAGCGCTTCGGCTCTAAAGCCTAACCACTAGGCAGCGGTGACAAGCAAACTTATTTAATGACGGTTCACGGTCGCCACGTCACAGTGGCGTCATCGGGCTTTGCGACGTCTTATAAGGTAGTCAGCATACCAGACCTCGAGAGTCCGCTTATTGCCGATACAAGCGAAGATGCAATTTTTAGGAACTGTGAAGTAGAAGCGATCGATGGAACTAGACGCTTCGGATTCACGCTCGACCCCATCCTCAGAAGCAGTGACAAATACGGGCGATTCATGCGCAGGTTGTAGTATTTATAGCATGCAGTCGCTGTGTTACTGCATAACTATGATAATTAACCGCTATCCCCTTCATCGAGGATTGATGTCAGCCGGTGCGCTAATTGCTTGATGGCCGGCATGCAAGTTGTTAATTGCTGAAATGTCATCACCCGTGTTGGTTGCTGGCGTGATGATGGCTCGGCCATCTGACTCACCGGCCTGCGCGCCCCCGGAGTGGCTAATTACTTTGGCCAGACTATGTCTCATCACCGAATATAGGGTGGAAATGTCGTTGCACTTGTTGATAGACTGCTTATTTCGCAGCCAACCTTCGTTGCAGGTCGTTCCACTATCTGCCACCTGTGGACGCGCCGTGTGTAGCCAGCGGCCAGACTAATAAGGAACCCGTCTTGTTTGAGGAGAGATTGGTTTGAACTGTCCAGATCCACTCTTGCGGATCTTCACTCGTGGAGATGTACAATCTATGAAATCATCGATGTCGGCTAGATAAGGCATGATCACAGTGGTACGAAGTACGGTACCAGCCGGTGGGAGGACTCGGTTCTGTTTCGGAGCAAGGGTCAGACTTCAGTGGCTTATGCTTTCCGTAACCTTCTTGGTGGTCTTTCTTGTGAGATGTCTGAGACCGCCTGGCACATGTGGAGTCTGCAACTGGGACGTGTATGGCATGCGTAAATGAACTCTTTTGTTAGCCCATGCCCACCTTCGGTCGTTCCAAATTTGTCTTGCCATCAAAATGGGATGCGTATGGAAAGAGAGAGAGACGGAGAAAGTGGAGTGAATACTGCACAGCTATGCCTCATTATAGGCAAACTAACGCGCAGGCCGCTCTTGTGTCCATACCGCATAGTTCGTCACCTGCGACTGTCAAAACATCCCCTGTTAAAAATGGAAGTGTTTGGCTCGTAACTCCACAAGTGTTTACTCTCAGGTCATGTTCTGTCGTAAGCTAGAGCACTTGACAGTCTCAACCGTGCAGCACGTTGTTGCACGTTGTTGGTATGCCGGAGACGTCTTCTTGCTCCCATCGCGCTCAAGGTCCGAAAATGACTATTCACTCCAGCCATTAAGCCGCATACCAATCCAGACTCCAAAATTCTCGGTATTTGCATCAAACGCTCTACTAGCTGTGCGCCAAGTGATGTTGGGTGCGATCGAGAGCTCCAGGGCAACGTTGAATAGTCCCTATCACATCTTGTGATCAGGATAGATCGAGGGCCGCTTCTCTCGTGTGACTTTGTATAATTTATTCTCACAGCCAATTGTGATGTTCTATCTTCGTTCTTTTTCTTAGGTAACGTCAACAGCCGCATCGTCTACTACCTCATGAACATTAACGTGGGCAAACGAACCATCTACCTCGTTCGGGTACGTCAGCAGTCATTGTTGGATGCAAGGGGAGCATTTAATTTTGAATATGAGATTTTCATATGTCATTTCTTAGTAGATGCAACTGAAAACCACCGTTTATTAGCTACTACTGTCTCAATAGGTGCACTCTTCTAACCGGATCTTTTTAAATTCCCCAGGTATTAATCCCTTACGCAGAGTGAGTCAGGCTGCTCCAGACTTATAGACTCAGATTGAAGTTTGATGTGATTATTTGAGCCAAAATCCCATCATCCACAGCGGAATAACCGGATAGTATTCATAAACTGCCAACAGGGAGCCAGTAGTATACAGTAGGTGGGCCTACTCATGAAATGCCAATCGAATTTCCGAAATGCGTTTCGTTTCAGACTAATCATTGTGCAGCATAATTCTGTAATAATTCAGTTACCTCAGGATGCCGGCTTTCGAAGGAGCTTCCTTTCGGCTGCATGCAGAAAACTATATTCTGTAAAAAGTGTCTACTTAAGTAGCATGCATTTTTCTCATTGATTTTCGATGTCCTTAAAAGTTCCATCATATTTCATGGAAAACATGCATAAAAATATTCATTCTTTTGCTCAATCGGTAGACAATTACGTCTTCTTTTAATTTGATACTCAAAGGAAGGGTATGTTTCGGTTTTAAAAAGATTCTAATTGTGAGATTTTTTAATACCGTGAATTGGCCGTTCTTAAAACTTCATGTCTCCGCATTTACTGATGTGGCTTGCAAAGTTAACAATATGGATCAAAGCCACTGCTGAATTTTATGAACCCCATATGGTCCCCTCTCAATGCCGTAGCGAAATGCATGGTTTTCCGCACGCGGAAAATATATGACTTGTAGTTTGGAGACCCCGAATGCATGTTGGACGGCAAGGGGGGGGGAGTTCGAAATCATTCGGGGATTAGAAAAGTTGTTGAAAACCGAATTATACCCTTCCTTCGAGTATCGAATTAGAAGAAGACGTGATTGTCTACCGATTGAGCAAAAGAATGAATATTTTTATGCATGTTTCCCATGAAATATGGTTGAACCTTTAAGGGCATCGAAAATCAGCGAGAAAAATGCATGCTACTGAAGTAGTCATTTTTTACAGAGTATAATTTTCGCATACAGCCGAAAAGGTGTTCGTTCGAAAGCCGGCATCCGGAGATAACTGAAATATTATAGAATTTTGCTGTGTGATGATTAGTTTGATAGTCCTACTTAAATAATCTTTTCGAGACGAAAACGAACTTCGGAATTCCGGTTGGAATTTCATGAGTTAGTCCTCTTGCTGTATATTGAGATAGCACGAAATACCATAATTGACAGCATACAGGCACTAGCTAAAAACCCACACACGCTTGCTTTGCCGATATTCTACCGTTGCATGGCACAACTGCGAGTCGGCTCAGTGAGTCCCCCCAGCGTTCATCCCGTGCTTTTCTAGTTTGGAGTTATAACCATTTCTTCTCATTTTAATTCACCTCAACTTTCTCGTGTTTCCATCATCTGCAGCATGGAGAAAGCCAGCTCAACCTTCAGGGCAGAATTGGCGGCGATTCATCCCTGTCAGAACGAGGCAGACTTGTAAGTCTATCTTAAGCTGCTCCCCCTTCTCTCAGTATCTTCCCTCGTATTTCGCCATCAACGAAGACCTCACAACACAAAGGGCTATGGCGAGAAAGAGACGCGATCGCTGGAACAAAAAATTAAACTCGCCCGACAAGGGTAGTGGGCTCAACCCTTATGCATCCATTGTCTTCCTCGGATGCCGTTTCTCGCGTCGGATTCGAGTGTAAATACGAAACCCTGAGCAAATCATATTCCTAACCCAGCGATCGCTCCGCCCCCTCCCCTCCCCCTTAATCCTGGCTGCCGCCCTCAACCTTTAGTTTTGCCTCTACAAGGGCTAGGGTCTCACGACTAGCTGCTTAAGAGCCGAGAAGCCCATCGTAAGTCGCATCTTCATCGCCACTAGGATTCGCGTGTACCGTACATCCGCACCGTTTTTCCTTCGCTAAGATTTTGAATTCTGGGCTGTGCGCGTGAAGGACAACCGAAGCCTGGAGGTATTTGACCATCGCTTCTTGAGGACCATCCTTCGAGTCAAGTACACCGATGTCGTCTCAAATGGGACAGTTTGCACTCGCTACGACAACATCTCAAAGATATCTCAGGCCATCCAGGAAAGACGACTTAGGTGGTTTGAGCATGTTTTTCGTCGTCCACTTCAGGAGCTAAGTGTTACTTCCCTCGATCCGTCACCGTTACCCCATTGAAGCCGTTGAAGGCGGGGTCGACTCAAAACCTTGCTCGACACAGTTCGTGAAGACATTGAAGTGGTTCTTGATCCCTCGGTACTCAGTCTCCGTCTTTGAGAATGGGTTTAACCGTCCAAGTCTGTTGTCGCGAATCGTCGGGTGTGGAGAGGTACCGCTTGGGACATCATCGGGGCTGGCTATATCAGGGATGATGTCAGCCATACCAAGTACAAGTAGTAAACCACAACAAACTTGTGGTGGTTTTTCATGCACGCCTCCAGCTAGTGTAGATTACGTAGGCACCGTTGCTGTAATGATTTTACTCGGACTGACTCTAAAAATTCCATTTGCAAGCCCTGTCACGCGGACTTCTGACTAAGCATCTTCCCAGGAAAAATCTCTGCTGGTTTAGTGTGTTTCTTCTATTGATTTCCTCTGCTCATGTACAGTAAATCGTACTTTGGGTAGATGCTGCACAGAAGTTCATTCGCACCTATGCCATAGCAACGGACGTCTTGTTTGAATGCCTCCCTGGAGGGGAGCAGTTCAATTTTTAAGTTGTTTGTAATTGGAAGATGTTTTCAGTCGCCCGCATGGCGAGCCTTACAACCTCCCGGTCTACTAGTGTTGTTCGCAGGGCATACAACGTGTGTGCATTGCATGGGAAAATGCAAAGATACGACTCAGCAAAATTTCAAGACTGTTCTCTCCATAAAATGAGCATAGAAGGCAAATTCAGTGCAAAGCCTTTCCGCCAAATGCGATTTGACCTACACTGACATCGATAGTCAGGGGAAAAGTCCACTGGCCTTAATTTCGGTTTTTCGGAATGTACTATGCGCGAATACTCGAAAGGCATCCAATCAGAAATCGGCGTGGTGCCGTTCATAACCTCACGTTAGTTCGGGTTCCATGCTAGCCGGTGTTCCAACCACAGTTAGGTTGTCTTTCCTACTTGAGGGTGTATTGAAACCTTGTCTCGATGCGTCGGTTGTTTTTTCGCTCCTCAAACGTTCCAGCGGGACTGCGTACGTCTTGTAAGCATTGCAATGCTGACCACAGTGGCTTAGTCGTGTAGGTTGGCAATTGAGTCATCCTGCGGCTGTTGCACTCTTTTCTACGCCGGTTAACTGTCTTCCTATCGTGGCGGATAGTTGTGGTTGTGGGTCGGTTCTTGGCGGCGGCGGTGGCTTTTTGTAGGATTTTTGGGGTTAGTGAGAAGTCAAGACCTGCAAGGTAACCGCGGACGCTGATTTTATCGTCAGAACACACTGGGGCCCGGGCCTCGGGTGGAATTCCATAAATCGGCGTCTTCACATGTCGTTGACCCACCGCATCGCCGCAGTCAGGCTGCCAGATCGTGCGACCCCGTTTCAGGACGATGCAGGTGTCACTGATGTTTTGTCACGCGCTCACTGATGTGATGGGCTTCCGCGCGGACGCAAATCTTCAGCGCGCCAAGTCCGAGGTCGGTAGAGGCGGAGCGTTTGCCTCTTCGCGGTGAGCGGTCACAAAATCGTATGTATATATCGCTAGAAGTTGCATGCTGTCCATTGCACCTTGGACCGGAGACCGCCTCCCCACCTCATCGCCGTTCTCGCTTGCCGGTTTAACCAAGGGCCTTTTCCAGGCCACCCAGCGCCTGTCAAAGGACCTCCCCGTGTTCCCTATCTTGCTTGAACTCTAACCATCTTCCCATAGTTCTAAACAATTCCTTATCTTTCCCTTAGGCCGCTGCCTTGTATTCTTATTGGGGGTCTAATAAGAAGATCTCATTCTGTCATTCCTGCCAGCTAGCCTTTACTGTGGGTTGGCATCGCGTTCTGATTGGCTATCGCCCTTTCCATTTTTCCTTGAGAATGTTGTGCGCTGCGTCTAGTTCGAGGTGCTGATTAATTCATGAGTTGTCAGAATGTATGGCCCCTAAAGATTCTCGGCCCTTCTTAACTAAACAGACACCTATAATGCGAGTCTTGTTCCAGGCGAATTCGTGTCCACTTTCCAGCGTAGCCATGACAACTTGGGACAAGTGGTCTCACCTTTTCACTGCCCGTTGGTGTGTATGTAATTTTTGAAGAGGCAGATTTTCTAGTTTGACCATAGTAAACTGCATTGCGGTTGCCGCAGGGCGTGTTATAGGCGACTTCTTTGGTGCCTTCTCAGGTGTCTTGCAATGAGTTCGCAAGTTTTAGCTAATTTTGGTGTGGGCGCCTGATGGGAACAATCTAGTCCCTCCTCTCTTTCTTTTGACTCCTGTTGTCTCATGCACCAATGTACAAAATCTCCAAGATATCCGCTCTGAGAAAACAGTTCGAACAAATAATTCAGTGCTGTTTGGAAATTTGGCTGTTGGAACAGTGAGTGACAGCGGTATAGAGAAGGACCCCACTTAACTGTCAGTAGAGTGTGGATCGTGCCATGCGTGATTTTTGGCAAAGAGAGTTTTACGTGTGGGGCAGCACGCTTGACAGTAAGCTGATAAACTGAAAGAAAACACAGAAAGTGCCTGGATTTGTGCCCAAAGTCCTATCGTAGGCTATTATACGACAACAGAAATGAGAGTAGTTATTAAAAGATAAACGAAAAGTAAATTTCACAAAATAACGGATTTTGAGCTAAGGTGTGAGGACGTGGGAAGTAATCTTTGTTGGCAGTGTAATTTCTGCGACGGCCTGCAAATGTATGTCAAAGTAAAATCCCATATGACAAGATCCACAGCCCACCGTCAGTTAAGTGGGGTCCTTCACTATACCGTTGCCCGGTGAACTTTTTGCTAGATTAAGGAGAATGTTCACGACACGCCGTTTGTGGGAGATTGAGTGATTGCTCTCATAGTGTATCGCGTTCATCATGATATTCTGAAGAAGAGGAAGAGGAAAAGAGGCCGAGTTCGTGGACCAAGTTGTATTCGCACCAACGTCGCGGAAACCTCGTTTCCACCATGAGAATAGCGCGGTTGCTGCTCCTTCTGGTGTTGAGTTATCAAGCCCCGCCCCCCACTGTAGCCCTTCTCGACGGACGAACTTCGACCAGCCCGTTCGCCGCTGGCTAGTTTTAACCTCCTCGAGGTTGACCGCTAGCGGGCTCGCATGACCTCTCTCCCCTTTGGGGCCGACGTAGTTGCAGTCAAGAGTCAGTGTATCTCTTGGCGGACTGGTCGTCGTTGCTGTTCTCATGAGGAGTAGCTTTCAGCCTCGCAGGCGCATCGGTGAGGGAGTGCTCGATGTTGGTCATGTGACCTCCGGCCTTCCCTCCCCCCTCTCTTCCGTTAGCGTCGGCTCTCGGTTCCGCGGGCTTGCCTGCTCTATTCGCCCTGTCCGAGCCCTGTACACAGCACAGTGTTCCGTTATTGGTAGCGGGTCTTTCGGCTCCATGACCTACCGCCAGATTGGGCATTCTGGTTTATGAACCACGAAAATCCCAAGAGCTTTTAGTGCTCTTGCCGTTGCCTTAAAAATGTTCTTCACATAGGGGCCTGGGGCCAGAACTTCTGCCTCTTTCGGCTCGTCCGCTCAAAATAAGGCTTCTTGAGGCACTTGTATATGAAGGACCTCATCTCCTCCCTCCTACTGTCGTTGCTACAGTATGTTTGGACACGTTCGAGTAGGGTTCTGACGTAAATACGTATTTAACCAATAGGCTGGTCGGTTTGAAAGGAGGATTCGCCTAGTACTAGTTGTCCTTCTCTTCCCGTCTGCCAGTTTTGTAACTCCTACCTCAAGGAAGGGCAACTGATTGTTGACTTCCTCCTCCATAGTAGACTGGATGCCAGGAAATAATTGATTTTTACAACGCCTTGATTACGAAGAACGTGTCGTCAACTTGCCTTGGCTAGGCACGCGAGTACACATTGGGACTGCTGGATTACCGGGCAAGGGTATGGCTTATGGCCGGGGTTACTTACTGCGGGGAGCAATCGGGCTAAAAGACAATAACTGGAAATATTTATTTATACGTGTCAGGGAAATAAATAAAAAGACCTAGCGATGGCTGTTGCATAAGGGTGGTCAAGATACCTTAATGTAGTCATCGGGGTATAAGTACGACAATGGGATACCTTGTTGACGATGCCCAGAAAGGGGCATTAAATTCACTTAGTATTATGTTTAAATGGTAAGAATGGTATTTGTGGAATTCTTTGCTGGCAGAGTGACGCGTATAAGCCAAAACAGATTTCGGTGTTTATACGGTACTATTGATAGAATAAAGTAATAATGAAAAAACGTACAAACCTCAACAATGGATACCCTGGACAAAGAATTCCTTTGTTATTGTTCAAGCAGATCGAATTCCCAGCTCAAGGTCAGAATACAAAACTAGTTGATTAAAAGAACGTCGATCACGCTCAAAAAAGGGTTACAAAAAGGGGAAGGGAAATGTCAACAGGGGCCAAATGTGGAAGCAGTTGAGAGGAGGGCGTGGAGAATTCCAAGCGTTGACCAGCTGGATACAACAGTATTCTTTTTAAATTGGTGACTATATGTGGACTCCAAATTTGTGATACCACTAAGTTCTTAGCTGTTCAGCTCTTTTGCTCAACACAAATGCTCCCCGGTGTAAGTGACCCCGGACATAAATCATACCCTCGCCGACTACTGCTTAATCACGTACTTCACCTTTAGCGGCTATGTTTACGAGCCAATCCAGGGGACCCCGATGGGATCCTCGATCTCTGGCCACCTAGCTAGGACGTTCTTTCGGGAACTGGAAACTCGGGTCTTTCGGTATTGCATCCCAGGATTCTGTATGAGCTACGCGGATGAAACCTTTGCCATCCTACGCGAAAGCGACCTTAAAATGGAAAATGAGTTCACTTTCCCCCAAATTCAATTCACAATGAAGGAAGAATAGTACGGATAAATCTCATTTCTTGGTGTCCAGATTTTGAGGCTGGAATACGGAATCCTCCGGACTGGTGTTTCTTCGAAAAGCACCAAACACGGCGAAAATTCTCCAGTGCGTCGGCTACTACTTTCTGTCGCACAAAAGCAGTTGCGTCCGGACACTCTCCCTATGCATCCACACACACTGTAGCCTAGAGGCCGAGAAGCTACGAGAGCGTAAGTCCCCGTGGCGCCTCTTCCTCACCGATGGATATCTGTGTAGCTTCGTAAACAAATGCTTGTATCAAAGACACACGAAGCCCGGCGGTGAGCAAAAAACAAAAACCTGAAATCTTCCATCCCCCGTTCTGCGTGGGTGACGTTTCTGAAGCCACTGAGCGCATGCTCAAACCACTCAACATTAACTTTGGACGCCGGCCGGAGGTCACTGTCTGCCGCTTGCTCATGCAGCCCAAGAGGCAGCTGCGGCCGCAGGACACGTTGGGGGTTGTTTTCCGCGCTAACTGTCTAGACTGTTCGGCCAGTTTCTGCAGCATGACCGACAAACGATAAGATCGCGCATGTATGAGCACGCTCTAGCCGTAACGATAGTATATCGTTACACACGGCCTCGGAAATAATCGTCAGTTCGACTTGACCGAATTAAAAAAGAAATGGCGCGAGAGGTAATCGAAGTCTTGCAATCCGACACCGGCTCGACCAGCCGCCGTACGAGGTCGCCAGACACCACCTGTGCGAGGAAGGAAGGCCAATGCGATGAGAGAGTGACATGCCAGAGAGACTTAAACCACGTATTTCCAACTTTTGTTTACCTTCGATGGCACGTTCAAGTATGAGTGAGACTTTAGATGATCAAACTATCTTCCACAGAGATCTCTTTACCTTCTCATTCCATGTGTATATATGGTGATATATGATTTCGAAAGAGTTCATTTCACAGGAGCTGAATGTGGTTGGATAATGATGACGCGCAGGCCGAAACCAACCCACTCACTCCTAACCTTGTCGACAAATCTTTCGATTATCAATTTAGTCCCCGCAGTACGAACGCCCCGGTGAAACGTCATTTTAGTGCACCTATTACTACTCCATTGGGACATATTTCAGTAATGGATTTTCTGACGTCAGTTAAGGTGGATCCGGGTCGCATGCTTTCTCAGCATGTTGTTGGGTCATGGCGACCTGATAAGGGTTCCATTCTGTCTTGCTTCTTTCAACGGGTCTCTTGGTTAGGGGCAACGCTTTACCGCATGCTTATGTCGACACTAAAGTCTGACTTTCCTGTTTCCAGAAGAAGAGTCGGTACCTCAGAGTACTTCGACGGAAGACCCTACCATCAACTTATCACCCCACTTACGCTGAAAATTTGCTAACTTTGCGCTTTAAGTGTCTGTGGCAGCCGTGACGATTACTACTTCCGACTACTAGTCCTTTGTGTTTCCATTTTCCCTTGAGTTTGTACAAATTAATTGAACCAAGCAGTTCTCTAAAGTCCTAACTTCCCTCCGTCGGTCTGCGGGCGCAATTCGTCACTGAAAGGAAGGCGAATACTGCAATGCCTACAGTTGTTTCGAGATTTTTTCCTTTGAATGGCACGGTCCATGCGATTATCGTGATGTCAGTGTCTTCTCCGTTGATCCAACTTCGTGTTTTTTCCGGCTCTTAATCACTTCTGTTGCACCCTCCTCCTCCTCCTCCTTCCAACCGACCGACCCCTCATCGCGCAATATGATTGACATGGGCTGTAGTTTGTCACCAAATTAACTGGATTTTTCTAAATGATCTCGAGGTTTATTTTTCTACTCACGATATTGTCTTATATTTGATTTCTGTGATATGTAAATTGCCTAACTAACCTCAATCAGAGTATCTCTGATTCAAACAGCGTGTAGGATGTCTCTAATTTTGAGCACGAGATCTTGGCACATTCCTTTACGCGCATTTACTTTCCCCACCCACCATGGTAAACCGTTTTTTCTCCTGTCTTCTAGTTACTTTGCTGGATGTCCCCTTACGTGGGAACTTATGCGTCGTCAGAAGACTCCATAGTACTTACTCGCTGTAGCCCACGTCTCGGTGTAAACGTGACGTCTCCCGTCTGACCACGGCGCTTAGCCCTCTTACGCTACTATTTCATGTTTAAAGAATGCAAGGGTGTGAAATCGCTGCCTTTTCAATAGGAGGGGGCCCTTATTGTGCTCATGCTCGACTTCCAGTGTCCACCTCAGTGGTAACAAGCCGGATATCGCCTCTTAAGATAAAAAGGCAGTTCATCCATAAATTAAAAACGGTTGCCCAATCTAATGCTTTGCACCCGACGCGTTCATTGGGTGTTTAATCAGTGTCGGAGCACCAGGAATGAACTTGCAGATTCGGTTTTCGAGTTATTAAATCGAAAATGCCACCATCAAATGGCCGTGCCAAATCCCCCGACCTGGAGTTTGAGCTGCAGTTAGTGTCTACGAAGGGAACCGAGATCTATGCGTAGAGTTTCAACACACGTTTAGCGAGGGCCACTCTGGACAATCCACCTGTCGAGCTGTAGGATTTAGCGATTTTCCACGGTTTGTGCTGAGCAAATTTTTTATTGCCGGTGTGAGAATCTCAGAGTTTGCTAATATGAATCCGCTTTTTAAATTCCTCAGAAATCATCTACGAAGTTGGCGTAGATCAGTTTATTCAAGGTCTATAGACACAGACCGAGAATTTTATACATGAATATTTAGGCCAAAGTCCGTCAGCCACAGCGGGTAACCGCGTAATATTCATTAACTGCCGACAGGCAGCTAGTAGTATACTTTAGGGTAGGGTGATACCATGCTAACAGCACAGGTACTAGCCAAAAGCCCATACACGCGTGTTTCGCCGATATTTTGCCTTTGTTGCAAATATTGCCTATAGACCTTGAATAAACTTATCTACTCCAACTTCGTAGATAATTTCTGAGGAAATTAAAAAGCGACAATATCTAAATTGGAGTATCTACCAGAAAACGCACGGGGGATGCTTGGGGACCCACTGACGAGCCGAATCCCTGGCAGCTGCGCCATTCAGCGGCAAAACATCGGCGAAACGCGTGCATGGGCGTCTGGCTAGTAACTGTGTTGTTAGCATGGTATCACCTTACCCTAAAATATGAATCCGTCTACTGACAGTCCAACTGTCACAGACGACGACGATGACGACTACATCCAACGTGTGCCCCACAGCATGGCGGGCGTAGCTATGCTGACTTGCGCGTGAATTAGCGTATAGTGATAGTAGACATGTACTGCATCCACCGTACTCTCACCTCCATCCCTCACCAGCCTGAGCCTGGTGTCACGATGGAGTCAGAAGGTCCGGAGGTAGGAGCGGGCTCAGTGGCTGACAGAGTGAGACGGCCAGTATACGCGTGCCACTCGCGCCCGGCCTGCCCATGATGACCAGGTTTTCGCGGAAACAAGCAAAGGGCAGCTCGGATCCCAACTGAGCAGGAGCGGCATTAAGGCCACATTAAGAGGGAGCCATTACTGCCCGAATGTCTGTCCTGGGAGGAGGACCGAGTTATCCCGTCAACCGGCGTACCGTGATAGTTTGGTAGCGCGTCATATTATTTGCAATGGCCTGCATGCCGCGGGGACAGATTCCCCAAAGTCCACCTCATTCTCCCTTCGTTCTCCCAAGCAGCAGTCCGATCCGGCCAGTCAGCTGATGTGAAGGTTCAGCTCAAGTCGCGCTGCCGCGGCATGGGCCTGCGCCTAGGAGCACAGCGCAAGCCACACGCGTGGCATTTTCTGTTGATACGCAGCCTGAACAACGCGTACCGTGCCCTTATCTAGCTCCCCCCCGCTTACTGAGCCGCGTGCTCGTCCACAGTCAGATGAAGTGTTTGGACAGTTTATAGGTGCGCGTGGAGCGGAGACAGAGAGAGTCGACGCCAGGGAATCGATCCCTGCTACAAATCAGCATCTCCTCTACGCATGATAAATTCGACGCATTTGAACCCATCACAACGCATTAAGGGCCGTGGCTTGGAATGTTGCCAACTGGTCCTTATGGTTAGTATTTTTAAGTGACTGGAGGACTGGCAGTCCGGCTGCTGTGGCATTCTCACTAATGCGATATCTGAGTCGTCCTAATTGTGGCATTATATATATATATATATATATATATATCCCGTTCATCATCCCCAAAAGAAGACGAAGAAGAAAAGGAGGCGATGCCATGGACCACACTATTGGTGCTGACGTTTCGGAATCTTTCTCGCTTCCATCATCAGAGTAGTGGTAGGGTGTTTGTTCCTGCTAGCTCAGAGTTGTTCTGTCTCGCCGCCTGTCTCGTGTTATAGGCATGCCTGATACACGAACTCTGACCTGCTTGCTGGCGGGCGATTGCATTGTATATTCCCGATCGAAAACCGACAAGGCAACGGGCTCGTGGCCCGGTGAGTAGAGGCGTTGACTTCTAAACCAACAGGTCGCGAGTTCGAGGCTCGGGTGTTCCACACATCGGGCTTGGGTATGGCTGGCTGACGACGGCTAATAAGCCAGAAATGGCCATTCCAGTCTCCCTTGTCTTTGTCGGTAATACTATTCTGCCTATATATATATATATATATATATATATATATATATATTGTTGGGACCAGCTCATGTGTTTTTTGAGTAGGCGGTCCGTTTGGTTTTCTCAGCTGAGTTGGATGAACAGACTATTCTGCCTAGTATGAACACGATGAGGCGGCTTTCTGTTTCCATGACCTGCATCTACTTATGCTAATCCCTGTTTCAATTTTCAACCTGTATGTTCGGCTCTTTGACTAGCTCGAATCGCTGTGCAGACTCGACCCCTTCTCTAAGGACTAGGGCATACTACTTCCTGTCTGGGAGTTTCGTTTTCCTACCCTTGAAGCATCACCAACCCCAGCAACGTTCCAGTATTTCCCATGTCCATCATCTTTGTTATTACAACTGCAACCTATTTCTGTTATTCGTCGTCCATAGTTTACGCTTTGTCCCGCCGTTCCGGATTTCCTCTATCTTCCCAGCTTGTAGGTTCTTGTGTTTTCGTTCAGTTTGGGAGTACTGACCGTGCTCCCACCTCTACTCCTGTTTTGGCAGTTATGTTTGACGTTTTTTGGCGTTATTTGCTGCTGATCCTTGCAGTTTTTCGGTAAATATATGCCACTACTGCATATCTTCCTGTTTCATGACTTTCCTTCCCCCCATCCTCCTCCTCCCCTCTATCACCACCACCACCACCACCACCACCACCACCACCACCACCACCACCACCATTGCCACCTCCTTTTCCCCCCTCGCCTCCCTCCTCCACTACCACCATTATTCGCCCTTTTGAACTTTCCACCCTAGTTTGCCCAAAAGCTGGGGAAGTTTGTGGAAGGTGAGGGACTTTCTGATCTCAAAGTGTGGACCAGCCATTTCCGGCGTACTATCCAGACTAGCGAGTTCATTCAATGCAGTCGCCTCGAACACTGGAAGGCGCTTGATGAGTTGGATGCTGTGAGTTTTATACACATTTTTCCACCCACTAACCTGTTGTTTTGAAACCACCGAAACATGGAAGTCTACAGCTGCTGTGTTTCTGTCTGAGAAACCAACTCCTCGGACGCAGTCCGGGAGAGTCCGAGTAGTTGTGCCTTCTGTGAACAAAACGTCGCATTGGTCAAGAGAACTGTTGACCATGCCGGAGGGAGCGGCGACAAAGACATTGGAGACTGGGATAGTCATTTTTGGCTTATTAGCCGTCGTCAGACAGCCATCCCCAATCTGAGTTTTGCTTGACCGGGGACTTGAATCCGACTTCTTTGTTTATTCAGCGTTGGGTCCAAGGCTCCACTATTGAGCCCCAGGGCACAATGGGACGAGCGGGTCCCGTAACCCGATTGGTGAACGCACCTGGCAGGACAACGACCTCGTGACTCGATGGTTAGAGGCGTTGGACTTCTAACCAACAAGCCGCGGGATCGGACCTCAGGTGTTCCACACCTAGGGGTTGGGTATGGCTGGTTGACGACGACTAATAAGCTAGAAACGGTCATTCCAGTGTCGCTCGTCTTTGTCAGCACTCCTTCCTGCACCATTGCCGGTCGCTATGCGACTACCTGTGAGAACTAGATAGAATCCAATAATACGGTGATATCAGTAGGTGCCGTAACCTGATCGGTGAACGCCTTCCCACTACGATACTAGCCTTTTTTTACTCAAAACCCGCCTATTTTCTCTTCAGCACTTCTACAGGCAGCAGGTGACAACTGAATCTGATCAATAGGAGGCTACCAATGAGGCTACGGTTAATGGATCTACTACTCCAAAAGTGCCGCAACGTCAGACGGGGCCCTTGCACACCGGTGATCAGAAAATGCCATTAAATACGCTCAGTCTGTTCCCACTATCTAGCGTGCAGGATACCCATGTATCGGTCTAGTTAAATGGCGCAGCCATGTCCTGCTTCATGAGTATCAATCTGTTCTTAATGCCTCCACCTGCCAGCTTCTTGCCGCATGATTGGCTGTTTTGTTGCTTTGGGTTGACCTACTTGAGCACAGCATTTATAGCAATCAAGGCCATACGACCGAATTGGTGCGACTGTGCCGTTGTTTAGTGCCGTTTTCGGAAGACCAACCACGAGGAGTTAAATAACCACAAAAGCCGAAGAGACCACTTGCTGGAGTTACTGCCGACTGTCCTACTTTTGAACCGTGCTGGTCGCTACAGTTACAAAATATGTAGACTGTACTGCGAAACCTAACGCATCCAATTCAAAATATGCTGAACTCGGTGGGCACTGGTAAATCTGGCCACCAGTTCTGTCAACTGTGGCATTATGTGCCGGTCTTCGGCGTCACCAGGTCCCAGCTGACTGTATTTTCTACCAGCATTCAGGAGAGTAATGAGGCCTTGAACAGATGTTAATGACTCGTCGTGTTTGGCTGGCTTTTAGATTGACAGGACAATCGAAAAGTTGTTTTTTGCGCGGCATTAAACCCTTACAAATTAAGTCTCACTTGTCTTTTCAGGGTGTCTGCGAAGGGATGACCTATCAGGAGATCCAGCAACAGTATCCGCTGGAATTTTCCCGACGCGATGCCGATAAATACAACTACCGCTATCCTATGGGCGAGGTAAGTTCCCCTCAGAGGACCCCTTCTCATCTGCTAATTCCCTAACGAAGCTGGGAGGGTTAAATATAGCTTAAAAAGGAGCAGAGTAGCCTTTTAGGGCATTACTGGACAGCGGAAGGGATCGCAGAAATCAACAATCTGTTGTTCAGACTCCTCGAAGGCATACGACGGTCCAACAGTCAGAGCGACGACGTCCGGCGCAGGCATCGCGGAGTTTGCACAACACCGGTGGCTTGCTCTTGAATTAGTTTATAGCGTGGCTTGCAGTCTTGAACAGTATCTACTGCCCCTCTTTCTCTCTTCCATTACCCACCGTGTCCCGAGGTCAAGACGAGGGTAAGAGGAACGGAGGTGGGCGTGGGCGCAGTGACTGACAGAATTAAACAGCTTGTTTGACGGTTCGACCGTCGTTGCCGACGATGTCCACCGTGTCCTCCTCAGCAGGCTGAGAGCAGGGACGGTGACTTGCGTGTAAATCAGTTTATAGTTAGACTTGCACAGCATCTACCGCACTCTCTCCTCCTCCCCCACGTAGGCCCGGTTTCGTGACAGAGTCAGGAGGTCCAGAGAGCGCAGGTGACTGGCACGGCGTAAACCCGCACGTAGGCATACCACCTCCGGTCTACAGCGCACACTGAGAAGAATTTTATACACCAGGAAAGAGGGCAGACGGCTCGGCGTGAGCCTACATCCGGTCCTGCCGTCATATTTTATGTGCGCGCATTCCGAATATGGCCTGCCGGACTTCCATCGGCAGCGGTATAGAGAAGGACCCCACTTAACTGTCAGTAGACTGTGGATCGTGTCTTATGGGGTTTTATCTTGGCATACATTTGCAGGCCGGGGCAGAAATTGCACTGCCAACAACGATTACTTTCCATGACCTCACACCTTGATTTAAAATCCGTTATTTTGTGAAATTTACTTTTGGTTTATTGTTTGATTTCCATTTCCGTTGTTGTGCAATAGCGTAGGATAAGACTTTTGGCATAAATCCAGGCAATTTATGTGTTTTCTTTCATTTTGTCAGCTTACTGTCTAGTGTGCTGCCCCACCCATAAAACTCCCTTTGCCATAAATCACGTATGTCACGATCCACAGTCTACTGGCAGTTAAGTGGGGTCCTTCTCTATACCGTTGCCCTTCCATCTACCCCCCGTGTTGGTCTAGCGCACATACTGCGTGCCTCGTTTCAGGAGGTCACAAACAGTCTGTCTACGTGCGTCACAAACACACACACGACCTAGTCCCGGCTTGGGATTTTACCAGGCCATAATAAAGGTAATTGCTCAAATCCCAGATGTATGGGAGTGTTACAAGGTCACGACGAGGTCACCGACTGATGATCATTCCGGAAAGAGAGCGAGTTATCCCGTCCGGTGGCACATTTTCCAAGCCACGTCTCCTAATGCATACTGATTGGTTCAAGCATGTCAGGGTTGTCCGGAGTGAGGGATATGCGCTGATGTGCCGTGAGGATGGAACTGCCAATGTTGACCTCACGCCATCATTCCTCTGCTATGCACCAGTCGACTGTCAGAGTCTCCCAGCCAGTTGGTGATGGGATTTGGCAAGGCTGGACGACTCGTCTACCATCGCCACAAACTACCGGACGATAAAATACAAGCGTTCGTTTTCGATCGATAAGTTGACGTCGCGCTCCTCACGGCCGCGCTGACTGGTTGTTGGCCAAAGGTCACCTCCCCCGCGGCTGCAGGGATACGTGGTCGTCGTTGCCGCCGAGTTTTTCACAAGTGACTTGTTTATATCTGTCAAAAACACTATTACAACGCGAGCCTGACAGTCATCTGGCGGATTGTAGACTCATTGCTTAGGAAAACCTGCCGGGACAGTCTGCTTACTCTCCCTCTCGGAATTGGTAGATTTAGTAAGTTGTAGCAGGTTGCATGCGTTACTTAGCTCAGATGTAAATCAACTCATTGCTCTCAATCTGGACCTCGTATCCCGTGTGGTTAAAATGTTTGCTCTGTACGCGATTCTTGGCCTTGCTTTGCATAATTGTGTCGGTCGAAATATCGAAGTCTGTTAAAAATACCTATTAAAAATTGGATGTATTTTAGCCACACTGTCAGGGAGACATCGAAGGTCTCGTTTACAAGCACGACGTCCAACGTGTACGTCGAGGATATTCGCCTACATCCAAGGAAGATGATTGAAGTGGTCTGAGCACACGTCCCCGCCACCTCAGTGAACTCAGTTCGGTCGTCAAGTGGCTGTCAGCCGCAGGACTGGCTCACCGCTGTTGAAGCATTTGTGAGATGTTTTCATCTATGCCCCGGTACGCACAGAACAGGGTAAAATATGCAGTCACCCCGTGTGCTCAACTGCGTCGCCAGTTGTCATGATCCAGTCTGACCGGTGGAAGCCCATGGGTGTTGGGAGGGGGTGCTGGTGGTCCCACTACAGCACACCTCGCCGCTGAGATCCGCTCTGCGCTCAAAAAGGTCCTTAGAGAACGACCGGCCACGTATCACTACATCCACGCGTTTATGATCACCTTCGAATGTCTCTGTCCGAGTCATTGGGGCTGTTCTGTCGTCTTTTATGCGCTGGCTATCACAGTTAGTAAATGTCGTTGTGAGTTTCGCCTCATCCACAGCACAAAAACTTGTCAAGAGCAGCGGTAGTAGTGCAAATGCGATTTCCAGGTGGCATATCAAAAGAAGAACAGGCGCTCGACGGGAGAGGTTTATTGGAGGTCTGACGTTTCGAGTGGTTATTTCGCTTGGACAGCCTCAGATATTGGGAAAGTCATGCGCACAGCCTCATTATATGGTGCTGCCTGTGTGGCTGCATCCGACCCGCATTTCCCTGTGACCTGTGTCGCCCCCACCCTCGTTGACCGCGGAGATAAGTGCCGGCCCTGATTATTCCGCGCCGTGACTGTCCCCCGTCAAGAAGGTTCGTAAAACTAGATAGGTGGAGGAAGGGGGGGGGGGGCAAATTAATGTGGCGGTTGGCAGAGTGGTCGGTGGACATCCAGGCTTCTTGCACCTGATCATTGCCGCGGCCCACGGTCTCGACAGCGTCAAAGTTGAAGATGTGCCTCATTCTCGCGGCATGGATCCGACCTTCTCACAGCCAACTGATGCTCGTGTATTTGCGTTTGAACCTGTCGGCCGGTTTCCGCAACGTATTTGCATAGCCCGCGGCTGCAATGAAGTCGGTAGACAACGGCTGACACCTCCCGTTTAGGGATAGGGTCTTTTAACGGCAAGAGCCTGTGGCATGGAGTTTTTGAGTGAGATTACATCGAATGCCACCATACTCCCTGTCCGATTACGACCGCCTTTATTTTTTCGAGAAATCTCTCTGCGGAGCACGCTGTTTTTTGTGAGTCCGCGATTGGTAACGTCAACTTCTGGAATAGCCAGAACACAAACCAGCATGTGGATGCCCCCGGAGTGAGAAGATTGGTCGGAGTGAACATCTGGCTTGTGTACCTTTGGGAGATCGTAGAATCGTGTCATAGTTACTTACGTGGACTTGGCCATATACCAGTCTTTGTTGGTAACAACCTCGTCCTTCAGTCGACCCAGATTTCTGTTAACTTTCGTCAGTAATGACTTTATACTGGTGGCGTTGCTGACTTTGTAGAACTATGAACGGCTTATGTCGGCAGGCCGAATAACTGTTTTTGTGCCCGCTGTTGACTTCCTTAGAACCTTTTGTTCCTGTTTTAGTAGCGAATAGGTTTTTTTCGGTGAGACATGATCAGAGTGGAGACTTGATGTCGAAGGAGGCTCTTTACCTCCTATGTGACTCCGTTTGGCGTAACACCGACTCGAAAGAAACAATGAAGTAGACCCGGTCAGAGTTGATTGTGCTAAAACCGAATCCACCTTGTATAACTTTTGTTTAGGCCTCGGTAAGATGTTTCGACTAGGGGTTGTGTACTAACGTTTGCTCAGCCTTCCGGGTTTGTGCGGTCTGCAGCGCCGATATGTCTGCACTTCTGAAGAAGAAGAGGATGCGATCACTGCAACAAGAAGTTTGTTGGCCTGACGTTTCTGATTCGCAAGAGCTGACAACCGCGTGAGCCGCGAGCTGCTCGAATCGTGGTTCTCAGACCCGCAATTCATCAACAAACGCAATGAGACCTCCCGATACCATATTCAGTGCTGAGACATTCCCTGAGCAGGGAAATCAGTCCCGTGGGAAGAGCGCGGGTGAGCATCGATTCCAGTGACAGTGAGCCAGACTTCCGAGTGATCATTACGTCAACATCTAATATGGATGATTAAATTGCGGTAATTAACGACTCGCACGCGGACTGACGAGGCATCATCGCCCTTAATTACTACCCCCAGCGGTGATCACGAGAACTGTACGCATGTGACCCCACAGCAGCTACGTACTATAAATACTGCAGTCTTTTTTGTGTCTCCACTACCCTTATCTGCGACCGTCTCTGATGATGGGTTCGGGTGAAAATCCGCAACGTCAGGCCCATAAACTTCTTGTTCCCGTGATCGCATCTTCTTCCTCCTCCTCCTCCTCCTCCTCCTCCTCCTCCTCCTCTTCTTCTTCTTCTTCTGAGCTGCCCCCTGGAACTCGCCTGTTCGCTTCTATCGGCAGTCTGTACTTCTGTTAGTTCTCTTCTGTCGCCCCAATGACACTAGGTGGCAGGTGATGTCAAAAACATCTTAGAGTTCTCAATACGGCATGCCTATTTCTTTAGTCGACTGTGACAATCTTGTATGAGCACCATTACCAAGAGCATCCGCCTTTGCAATGAGAGTTCGCACAGGGGTACTGCGGTTCGGCTGATTTGGCTGTCTATAACCACCAGACGAACAATATATATATGAAGCTGAAAACCATATTGGTACTGTTCTTCCTTGCTGCCACACAGGTATTATGTCCCCTACAACGAGCCACATTGAACCAACACGCCCCCCCCCTTTTGTGGTTCGTCATGCGCCGCCACAAAAATTGCCACACATGGGGTCGTGGTGGAACTCATGGGCACAGGCTAATGCCGCATCAGTCACTTGAGTCCAGTCCTCGCATCAGATGACTGGTCGGCTCGGACATTTTGTCGGTGTTTGCGAGGGGGAAGAGAGAGAGAGAGAGGTCGCCTCCGGAGACTGAGTTCTCACGGCACCCGGCCCATATTGCTCACCGTTACCAATCTGATGTTCTTTTAAACTGTTATCGTGCGCTAAAAGCCGTGACTCGGGAGGCTACCAACTGATAGGATAACTCGGTCCTCCTTCCAAGGCGGAGAGTCAGGCCGCAGTGGTCTCTAATGTACCCTCTCTGGCTCTTCCCTTGCTGCTGAGATAAAAGTCACCCTACCTCGTCTCGACGAAGCCGTGATCCATTTTCGGGGATCGAGCGCGTGTGTGGCTCGCGTAGACGGCTTTTTTAAATTTGACAGCCACCACGCCTGGTTCTGTCTCCAGTCTTTTTGACTCTGTCTTTTCACCGGCTCAGATTGGTGAAGGAGGGGAGAGTGCGACAGACGCTGTAAAAGTCAACCATCACCATAAAGCAATTCACGTGCAATTTATCATCACTGCACTCACCGTGCTGTGGGGTACACATTGGACGTCGTCATCTTACTTGAGGATCTCTTTATTCGCTAGCTGTTGTAAGGCAGCGATCTTGAGCGCTGCCAATTGTCAAAAACCTCGGGCATGCTAACTTTCCTTCCTAATTCAAGTAGCTTCGCTTACTTGCTTTTGTTCCGCTAAATTCTTCCGTGCAGATTTTCACGCCTTTACCGTTCCACTTTTTTGTTCCTAACTGATGGGAAACTAATGATTGCTGCTGCTGCTGCATGCAATCATCCCTACGACCTTCAGACTCGAGTTTGCTGTTGCTGCTGTAGCTTCTGCTAGTGTCTACGTGACCGTTGGCGCGTCTGGCAGTTGCCGAATGACGTCAAATGTAGAAGAAGAGAAAAGGAATGGACAAGGCAGAAAATCGGACAGCTCCCTGTCAGGCAACTGCTGGGCCTTGAGGGATTGTGCGTCTCCGTTTGGTCACTACGTGACTGTCGTTGGAGATGGGTGGGGTGGAGAGTGCGACTGCGACATTTTGATCCAATTTGTTGAGTTATCGTGGTCTCGTTTAGTCTACTCTTGGCTTGCTCATGCCCAATCGATGGCTAGCGTGAACACTCCGTTCTCTATGCAACAGGCTGGCTTTTTGTAAACTCTGCCACTTTTGGCGGCCAATGAGGTTGGTGCCGTGGAAGACCGATGTGATGTCAGTAGTGCCGACTCGAACAGTCCTCCCACGTATTTCTGCGTACCCAGGCCGCTGGATGGGCTGTCGTCCTTGAATAGCACGACCAGAGGAGGGATGAGGGGTAAATAGTGGTTGTTTCCCCAATCTGCAGGTGGCGTTCTTTTCTACACGTCATCCGAGTCCCCCGGTGCTGATCAGGTCGTGCGTGGACGCCTTTTTTGACTTTGCCAACCACTGCGTCCACAACCGGCCTTCGACCGTCTCGACACGTTCTTGTTATTGGAGCAAATCGGTTGTGGGGGAGGATCGAGTGCGCTAACTGCCGCGCAATTCGCTATAGCTACTCACAGTCCATAGGACATTCAGTGGAAGTCGTCACTTACAACGGTCGAGCTGTCGGTGTCAGATGGTCGCATTTCGATGTATAGTAGGTCACACGTTTACTCAGTGGCCAAGCTGAACTTTCTACGCGTCACCACACCTCAGACGTCCCGACGTGATTCCGCACTTCACAAATCAGTGTGCCTGCGCTAGTACTTTTGCGCTTCTATGAGAGTTTGAGTGTCCAGGCAGATAGACGAGTGCTTCCGCTGCTCGGCAAGTTGCTTCCTTGCTTGCTCTTGCAAGTATCTGGTACTCGACTGTTCACTTATATATTGTATATTCCCGATGGAAATCGACAACGGGCTCGTGACCCAGTGGTTAGAGGCGTTGACTTTTAAATAACAGATCTCGAGTTCAAGCCTCGGGTGTTGCACGCTTCGGGGTCGGGTATGGCTGGCTGACCACGGCTTATAAGCCAGAAATGGCCACTGCAGTATCCCTTGTTTTTGTCGGTAATGCCATTCTGCACACATATATATATATATATATGCGTGTATAGAGAGAGATAGCGATGATTGTACCTCTTCCCTCTTTTTTTTCCTCTCCTTTTCAGTCCTACCAGGATCTTGTTGCCCGCCTTGAACCTGTTATCATGGAACTTGAACGTCAAACCTCTGTTATGGTGATCTGCCACCAGGCTGTTGCCCGTTGTCTTCTTGCCTACTTTCTCGAATTGGATAAGGGTATGTCGATTTCAACCACCACCACCACCACCACCACCACCACCACCACCACCACCACCACCACCTCCTCCTCCTCCTCCTCCTCCTCACCCCCTGTTTATTTCTCAACCTTTCAGTTGAACTCCCTTACATCAAAGTGCCTCTTCACACCGTCTTCAAGCTCACCCCTACCGCATACAGGTGCATTTCTGAGACCGTCCACCTTGATGTGGATGCCGTGGATACGCATCGTAGCAAGCCTAAGGTCAGTTTGTTTTTCCCGCCCTTCCCGACTTCCTGTGACGTTAATTGCTAACGGCATCCGACTGCCTATGTGTATCTGCGTCGCCCTCTTTTGCGTCTTTTGCCATATTGGGTCCATTTACAAAGCCGGTAGGTGCTGCAGAGCCGCCGGCATTGCTGTTGTCTGTCGAAAACAACAATTGCCATCCTATCCCCAACGGCGTCGAGACGACTTTCGCTTGCCAAATTTGGATTATTGTGTGCAGCATCCATCTGACCCTAGTTTCCTGTGCCCGCCGAGTCAGGGAGTAACAGCCACCTCGTGCACCAAGACTATCACACACGTGAAGCTTAATCTTGGCGAGAAATCACGCGTATCTACGAATGCTGCCTGTTTGATTTCCAGTTATTGTTTCCTTCCATCGATCTTGTTCGTTTCCCGCGTCTGACACCGGAGCCAGGTGAGAGAGTGGGGTAGATGCTGCGCAAGCCCACTGTCACCATAAAAGTAAGTCGCAAGTCACCGTGCGTCCTCTCACCCTGCTGTGGAGCATACGGTGGACATCATCGGTCGTGACGGCCAAACTGTCGTGTGCGTGCGCGCGCTTTGGCCTCCCTTCAGCGGAACTTTAAATCTTCACAGGAGCGGTCGCCTAATGAGGTTGCTCCAAATGACGCCTCATAGTGCAGGGTTATAAAACATACACACGGAGGCACATTCCCACTGTTAAACTGCATGTGATGCCCACCTTAAATGTTTCCGCGGTCGGACACGGATATGTGAACCCCCCCTCTCATCCGAACTATGGTGCAAGGACATTTGTAATACGGGGGCGGTGGTAGTAGTAGTAGTAGTAGTAGTGGTGGTAGTAGTAGTAGTAGTAGTAGTAGTAGTAGTAGTAGTAGTGGCAGTATTAGTAGTGGTGGGGGTGGTAGTAGTAGTAGTAGTAGTAGTAGTAGTAGTAGTAGTAGTAGTAGTAGTAGTAGTAGTAGTAGTAGTAGTAGTAAAGACGTGTTCTGAAGTACATAAAATGAAAAAAATCGTCTTTGCGCTGCATACTTGTTCTAGTGAACAAAAAGACATTGTAGGAAAATAGCCCTTGGGCGGGGGGAGGGGAGTGTAACCATATATGTGCCCTAGCGTTCAGTCGATTGAATCGGCATGGGACATTAATTCTTCCGCTTTTGTGAGTTCATTTCGTCCTCTCTTTTTTACTTGCATTGGAAAAACGAGCCCCGACCGCAGGTCTTTTGGTGCCCGCAATGGGGACTTTTCATGGCACTGTAGACCCAGATCGGCAACGGTATAGAGAAGGACCCCACTTAACTGCCAGTGGACTTTGGATCGTGCCATACGTGATTTATGGTAAGGCTAGTTTTATGGGTGGGGCAGCACGCTAGATAGTAGGCTGACAAAATGAAAAACACGAAAATTGCTTGAATTTGCGTCGACAACGGAAATGAGAGTAGTAATTAAACAGTAAATAAAAAGTAAATTTTACAAAATAACGAATTTTGAGTAAAGGTGTGAGTTCATGGAAGTTATCGTTGTTGGTAGTGTAATTTATGCACAGCCTGCAAATGTACGCCGAGATAAAACCCCGTATGACACGATCCACAGTCTACTGACAGTTAGGTGGGATCCTTCTCCATACCGTTTCCCCAGATCTTTTCATTTGTCTCGAAACTGAGTGCTTCTGTCTTTCGGCAGTAAGACCCTTTTACGTAGTGTCCCCATTCGCAGGGAACCAGTCGTTTCTGATGCAGCGTAACCTCCTCCTCCCTCCCTCCTCCCTCTCCTCCTCCTC
>CACRXP010000061.1:257732-401228 GCA_902702965.1 Spirometra erinaceieuropaei
TCCTCCCTCCTCATTGTCCGCGCTGCTTATACGCACTGCAAGTCGGCTGCTGCTGGTTTTCCAATATCCGGGGATGGAGAACCTCTCAGTTGGTTCATTCGCCACGGTCTTCGTAACCCTGATTCGATCAGTTCTTTGCTCAGGAGGCCTTCGAACCTGTTGTCCATCCCAACTTGTGAATATCCTCATCCAAAGTTGACCACGTCTTGCAGGTTTATGTTGCTCCTTTTTCGTCTCAGAACGCACCTCTGCAATCTCCTTACGAGATGAGTTTCCCCTCATCAATACGGTTTCTTCTCTGCCAATTGCATCGAACAAGACAAATGACTCCTGACGTGTTTGCTGCTATATGTAGATTCCCTCGGTCGCAGGCATGCACTTGAGCAGTGATTCGGGCCTGTTTATTTCATTTGCACTAGAATCATTCGTGCGGTCCACCGCTGATATTGCGGACGAATCGTGGACTGCAGGGGCATGCATATCTCGGGTTAGTGTGAACCTTGTTCTCGGGGGTATCCTGGTACGCGAAGTGAGGACCAGGTCGTGCATGGCACGCGTAGACGGACCGTTGGCCTCTGCCAATCATTGTGCCCAGTCCCACCGTTTCGAACTGGCCGACCGGTCTGAAAGAGAGAACGATGCCTGCAACAGTGTTCTCCGTTCTCGCGTTAAATCAGCTCATTCCTCACTCACTTGAATCCATCACGGCGCGTTGAGAGTTGCTGCTTGGAAGGTTGCCAAATGACGAGTAAAAGTGAGTGAGTGCGTGCAAGTGCTTGGAAGTAGCTGGAGGACTGAGAGTCAGGCCGCAATGACTGCTTCTTAGTGTAACCCCTTTGGCATTCCTACTGACGCGAGTTCCAAGTCGTCCTAATTGTAACCCGGTACATATTGTTGGAACTAGCTCATATGTGTGTCACATGGACGGGCTGTTTTGGTTTTTTCTCTCAGCCACTGTGCCCACACCCACCACCGCTAGTCTTGACCCTGTCTTTGAAGCAAGGTGACTGTGGGAAGTGAGTGTGCAATAGGTGCTGTGCAAGTATGCCCCGCCATAAATTAATTTACGCACAGGTCATCGAGGCAGCACCCACTGTATGGTGTCACACGATGGACATCGTCACCTGCGACGGTCAAATCATCACAATCGTCCGTTTGAGATTATTGACGGCCCACAAAACCTCCCTGGTTTTTTGAGGTGTCTTCTCTAAACCCTAACTTCTCTGCAGTCCAAGATGCTGCTATTCAGGTCGGGATAGACGCCTTCCCTGCGCCCTTGTCGGTATTAGAGTTCGGAAATCCAACTATAATCCTTGACTATCCTCTTTGCGTTAAGTTCTTGAAATATCGAAAATTAAAAATGCATGTCTTGCCAATCGGAGCGAAGAGACGAGCCACAATCCTGCGTCTTCCCCCCCCCTAGTCGACGGCATTTGGTGAATCAAGTCTCTTCCCTCCCCTCCCCCAAATCACGCAATTTGAAGCCGCCACCAGCTAGCTGAATCCCTTATTTCCATTACCCCGCCAGCCTAGAGTCTTTGCGGAGGTCACCTTGGACATACCATCTCAGGGTGTTTATTTCAATGGCGAATTTCCTCTATATTAGCTTGCACGAATACAAGGACACCGTTTGCAAGAGGGCCGTACATTTCGATGGTTCTCAATGCCGGAGTGCTTCAGCACCCTCATATTAGTTGATTACTTTTAACACAGCGTACTTGCATAGTATTTTGTTGGCTTAATGTACACCCTCGTATGGAAACTAGCAAAATAAGGAAATGACGTTGAAAGGGAGGGGGGGGCAGTTAACTGTGTTCTTTGCCATTATTGGCTGTTCGGGCCGGTGACCTTTACTTGCTGTCAGGGCGATTGCACCAAACCCAACTCTGGGACAGAGATCGCTCATGCAACCGCAAGTCGCCATTCATAGAAACGGCAGCGCTCTGGGTGAACAGAGATAGCTTGCTTTTTTATCAAAGACATGCGCAGGCGCTTTCTCTCCACCGGCCCCTCGACGAGCCTAAAAGCATCTTCTGATTGACTGCGCTCTCTCCTTGTGGTATTTTTATCGCGTGCGCCCTCCTCCCTTCCAAACATCACTAGGCTGTTCCATGGCATCCACGTTTCACTGCGCCAGGCACGGACAGCAAGCATGTTCTTATGACGTTCACGTTAGGCTAATTTTCTTTAAAAAAAAGCTAAAGTCCCATCTTTCGATCTCACGGGGAAAAGACCGTAGATGTTGCCGTCCTCAGCGATTTCTGTGGTCAGGCTCTGGCTTCCGTTATTTAGCCAATAGGGGTGCACAGAGGGGACGAATGATTTTGCCGCAGTGTTCCATCCGAAGGACGATTACTCGCGGTCGGGGACTGAGGAGCACCAAGGGTACAAATCGGCTGCGCATCTGGGGTGCTCGTCTTAAGAAGACTTGGTTCAATGGTCAGACTAGGCTCGATTTAGTACCCTGTAGGCAGTCGCTCAGCCACTTGGGTAAGATGTGGTTTGCTGGCCCCACCCCATGGACACAATACTGTTGAGGTTGGGGCTAGGGGTTAGAGTCAGGGGTTATAGTTAGGGCAACTGTTTCTCAACCATTCAAAGTATTACCGCGCATTTCCAATAACTTCTCTTTTGCATACAAATACTTGACCTCATCGCCTGTACCCATATGTGAAAACCCCTATTACCACCGGTCCCGTATTACAGGTGGCTAGGGTTTGTTTACTTCAGGTGGGGCTACATAAACTCCATCTGACCGCGACTTGTTCCATAGGCAGAAGGAGACTACAGACAGCCCGAAACAGTCCTGTATCAATGCACCCGCATTCTCTGTCATGCTTCCTCGCTGCTATATAAATATATGTTGGAAAGGTAATACCGACAAAGACAAGGGAGACCGGAATGGCCATTTCTGGCTTATTAGCCGTCATCAGCCAGTCATACCCAACCCCAAGTGTGGATCACTTGAGATTCGAACCCGGGATCTTTGGTCATGGAGTTGAACGCTCTACCATTGAGCCACGGGCCCGTTGTCCTGTCGGTTGTGATCGGGAATATTAATTATGATAGTGGGCGCTCACCGATCAGGTTACGGAACATGCTCGTTTCCAACATATATCACTAGTCGCTGTGCGACAGCCTGCGAGGGTTTAAGTATGAGCCCCAAGGCACAACGGAACGAGCATGTTCTGTAACCTGATCGGTGAGCGCCCACTATCATAATTAATATTCCCGATCACAACCGACAGGACAACGGGCCCGTGGCTCAATGGTAGAGCGTTCAACTCCATGACCAAAGATCCCGGGTTCGAATCTCAAGTGATCCACACTTGGGGTTGGGTATGACTGGCTGATGACGGCTAATAAGCCAGAAATGGCCATTCCGGTCTCCCTTGTCTTTGTCGGTATTACCTTTCCAACATATATCACTAGTCGCTGTGCGACAGCCTGCGAGGGTTTAAGTATGAGCCCCAAGGCACAACGGAACGAGCATGTTCCGTAACCTGATCGGTGAGCGCCCACTATCATATAAATATATGTATATTACATGCGTATTCAAAAGAGGCTTCCTGACGGCCAACTTGTTTGAGTCGTAGGCGCAGGCCAACGTCCTCTTTGCCCACAGCCCTCTCAAGATTCAGAAAATTTAGCAGCAGTGCAGCGTTCTTTATCGCTCTCCACTAAATGACTACTTTTGCGTGCACGCTGGTCCTACAAGCCTACGCCCTAACACGCCCTAGACAACACAGACAGTCTCGATGCGACCCCCTAATGTCGATTCTACCTGTTCGCGTGTACTGCCGGACTTGGGCATCGCTGGAACTATCAGCATGGTCCTTTGAGGCAGTTGCTAGTGCAGGCAGTATCGACCCTGATGGTCACTTGCGTCTGCGCCCTATCCAGTCAGCAACAGCAGAAACAACATCTGCTCTTTTCACACAGACTCACCATCCTGTCCAAACTTCCTCCGCCCCCCCCCCCCTGCCACCATGTTTCCTTTCCGTCCAGATGGACGCATCGTGTTTTGTGGCCTGTGTGGCTCACACGCTCTCCCCTGCGAGAATTCTACCTCTCCGGATTATTTCATTTGACTGACTATGGATCACTGTGTTAACCACTTGTTCATTCGCAAGGAAAATTGTCATTCATTAGGGAGCCCTTCCCCCATTTCCATTTGATACCAAAAACTAAAACAATACAGTCATTGTGATGTAAGTTAGGGCGCTTAATGTAAGGTAAAATCAGGCAATTAACAACAACGCCCACAGGGTGTTGTTTAAAAAAGCACACAATTAGTCCGTCGCGGTAAGGTCAGCGCCCCACCTTTAGCGAATGCAGCGCTAATTCTTCTTGGCAAGCCTCCACCGGGTCCTTCGACCTTAGTCTGAGGCTGTTTCGAGGGTGTCTCCAGGGCCTACCGAAGAAGGGAGTGGTTCAAAGTACTCAGGCACTCCTGGGCGTGTTCACTGAGATTGTCTGGATCGACCTCGATGCGGAAGGTTGGACCGGTGTGCTGCTCGATAAGGCAAGGCCTTGTCGTTCTTAAGAGTGGATCATAACATGTTCTGTTTTGGCTGTCGTGCGCTTACCGCTCTATCGTGATATTGGCCTCCTTGTGTCTATACCTCTTCCCACACACTGACTGGGTAAATAATCTACAATGCGTGACCGATCTCATGAAATGTTAGCCGAAATTCCGAAATGCGTTCTCGATTAGGAAGGATTACTTAGATGGGGTTGTAAAATTGATTAGCAGGCAGCATAATCCTATAGCATTTCCGACTCGCCAGGATGTCGGCTGTTGAATGCACTTCTTTTTGAACTTCTGCAGAAACCGCACTCGGTAACAACATGGCAACTTAAGCGGCATTAATTTTTCCTATTGATTTTCGATGGTCTTTTAAATTCAAATATATTTTATAGAAAACATGCACAAAAATATGCTTTCTTTTACTCCTTTGGTAGAAAATAACTTTGTCTTCATATTTTATGTCCAAAGAACGTGTGTATTTAGATTTTTAAAAAGTTTCCCAATTCCCGAATAATTTTGAACCTGATTTGCCATTGTATCGGCGTTTAGCGATTTCAGTCTACAAGGTCCATGCTTTCCGCGTAAGGAAACTCAAATATTCCTCTATGCCTTTAGGAAGACACTATACGGAGTTCATAAAATTTTGCAATGGATCTGGACTGTGTAGTATATATTTCATGAGGAGCATTGGTAAACGGACATGTGCAGTACTGTATGCATGGACATCGCACGGTCTTAAAATCTCATAATTAGAAACTTTTTAAAGCCTAAATACCCACTTTCCTCGGGCATAAAATATGAAGACAATGTTATTTTCTACCAAGGGGGTAAAAGAGAGCATATTTTGTGCATGTTTTCTATAAAATATATTTGAGTTTATAAGACCATCGAAAATCAATGGGAAAAATGCATGCCACTTTTTACCGAGTGTGGTTTGTGTAGAAGGTCAGAAAGAAGTGCATTCAACAGCTGACATCCTGATGAGCCCGAAATGCAACAGGATTATTCTGCATGCCAATCAGTTTTACAACCCCATCTAAGTAATCCTTCCTAATCGAGAACGCATTTCGGAATTTCGGCTAACATTTCATGAGATCGGTCACGTACTGTAGTTGAGTTTTGGTTGACTGCCGGCCCTTCTCCATACACACCCGAGCTGCCCCTATGCCTGCGTAATTGAAGACAGGATTTTCTATGGAAGACCTGGAAGAAAAGCCGGGCTGTGGAAAGAGTAGTTTATTCTTGCGACTGTCAAACTGGGTCCCGAATCCATTGCCATTACTGAACTTATGATATTGGCCAATCAGCTACGCCTCGATTTTCTCCAACTGACCCCATCAGCTTTGTCTCAAGCTGTCGGCCTTGGGTGTAGCTGCGTAGGGCTTTGGTAGGAGGGGTGGGGCACATCATGTCCTTTGATCGACTGAGGATTTGACCCCAAAATTAGGGGCGTGGTTTTACTCCTGACGGTTAGCACTGGGTCTTCCACCCCCCTCCCCAGTTTCCGCTCCGTTTGACCTGTGTGCTCCTGCTAAGGACGTTCCCGGGGTGTGCATTTTTTCACCAATTCAGCTTTATCGTCTGCCCGGATTCCACAGTCCCCGTTTGTGAACCCAGCAAAGCGCACCGTCCAATCCAGACTGGTTTTTCGTGGTTGGTAGCAAGAGGTGGTCTTGTCTCTATCGCATAACTAAGGTTTCTTCACGTGACTGCGCACAGCTGCACACCTTTCCTGCTGTCTGTCAGTGCCAGAAGCCACGTGCATGATCAGTCTACAAGAAATGGAGTACGTGTTCACCTAAAGAGAAAGGTGGACTCGTATTTTGACGCATGCAAGGGTTCTGAGTGATGCAAAACTCTGCGGTCCGGCAGAGTCAAATGAGCGATTAACGCGAACACTCTTCCTTGCAGGTGTGGTCGGTAGGCGTCTTCATTGGTCAGCACAGGTAAACACGACAGAGACTTAATTTCCGCTTGATCAAGCAAACAGTCTACTACGTTAAAGCGAAAACACTGTCTGTGAGTGAATTTGGAGGGAAGGCATTGACGTCTCAATTTTGAAAGTCCACCCATGATCGATCTGGCCGACATCACGAATTAACAGACTAACAGAACAGTTCGACCGTCGTTGCCGACGATGTCCACTGTGTACTCCACTAAAGGGTGGATCAGGCACGGTGACTTGTGCGTGAATTAGTCTGTAGTGAATGTAGACTTGCACAGCATCCACCGCACTCCCTCCTCCACGACCTAGGCCCGGCGTTAAGAAGATCGGAGAGGTGGGAATGCGCAGATGGGTGGCGCGCTCGAGCCTGCGCCTTGGCGATCCACTCCACACCCCTCGGTCTACACAGACTAACAGAAGAGATTACGACTACCCTATTAATACCCGTTTTCCGACTTTGGTAAGGATTAAATGTATGTTCCTCTTCCCTCCTCGTTAAACTTTGTACTGGGAGTCTCTTTTTTATACGGGGTTATTTCGGAATTTCCCAAGAATACTAAAGCTAGCCTTCGGTGGGAGTGTGATTTTTACCTCCTTTCATACTGTAGGCCTCCGCGTTCCCTGTCTTGAAAAGCCCCCTCCCTAATTTGATGGTCTTCTACATGCACTGATAGGCGGGTTCCGGGAAGTACTCGGGAAGACTTGTTCACTGGGACAGTGATTCTTTTCGTCTGGCGTTCCGGACTCACTCTTAAGTCCATCATCAGACACAGTAACAGATAAACGTAGCGGATGCACGGGGTTGCAGTTTTTACAATATCAGCTTCGACAACGAATATGTGAGGGAGTTTGAGCAGCGCCAGCCCATCTTTCCCTCATTCGCTTCCTTTCTGTGCCAAAACTAAGTCAAGGCCACTGGAGGTAAGATGGAGCCCGCTGGATGGACAAGTAGCTTACTCCGCCTACGCGTTCCACAAAGCGACCCTGATTCCTCTTCTCACTTAAATGAGACTTCGGCGTTGTGTAGGAGATCATGGATATCCCCTGGTACTCCAGGCAACCTTGCCCTAATTTCCAGATAGGATTAAAGTTAGGGTTAGGGCTAGGAGGGTTAGGATAAGTGTTAGGAACCCTTGGAATCCTTTGAGGGAAGGGGGAGGGTTCATTCCCCCGTGTCCGGCCGACTTCATCCCTACGGTCCTGCGTATCAGACTATATTAGTCTTGCTCTCAAACTGACGCAAAAGCATTCTCCACTTTGGTGGTTAAGTCCCTCAGGAACGGTTGTCTCATTTGCATCCTTGAGAAAAACCTGACGAAAATGTAGGCATATGTGGTACTATCGGAACATAACTCTACCGGCTTGCTATATATCGACGCTGTTTGAAATTCAACCCATTCTGTCATCATCGTGATCGTATTGCCGAAAACGCTTCTTTGCACTCTACTTGCTGCACCGACTGGCGAAAGTTTGAATGCTTGAGAACTCCAGCTAATACCACAGCAGTAAAGTGGGTACTACCTCGATACAACCGCTTGCCACCGTCCCTGTCCTAAGTAGCTCCACCATCTTGGTGTTGGACTGAAAAACGGGCGCATGTACAGAGTGCTGGTTCCCCGGTTTTTGCTTTGCGAGGGTAAGTTCGTACCGTGTAAGCACCTGCAGAAACTCAGGTGCTGTGGCATAGACCTCACCTGGGCTGGCTAAAAGAGTCCCGATGGACTGGTCTGCAAACATGGACTACGGGATGCGCTAGTGCGAAACAGCTTTTTTGCCTAGTTTTCATTTGCAGGTAGAGACTGTCAAAATCTTACATTTGGACTGCTTAATTCATTCATACTAATGACGTCTATACTTCCAGGAAGGTAGGCTAATAAGACCCTCACAAATGGCAGAACGATGCGAAATGCTGGCACTTGGTTGGCCACCTATCGCGAAGCTGCTGTTTTTATAGCACACATTCTCGCTTCACATTGGGGATGCCTTTTCTCTCCCCAATATCAGGCCCTCCCTCATCTCTTGCCTGCACGCCCTCCTTTTCCCCCCTCTCCCTTCACAGGACTGCTCCGTTGAAGTAAGTCATGCGAGTTACTGTCACCGTCGTTGGCAATTTTGCCGGATTCCCTGCTTTGCGTAACGTTGATGCTCCTACTGGAGCTAACGCCCTCGTTGGAGCCTCACGCTGCCTTCCCTTTTTTGGAAAAAAATTCAGCGCAATCCTTCCCCCCTCCCCTGTTGCCGTTTCCCGCCCTGTCAACCAGTCGCTTACTTTAACGCTCTGGACAGTTTTTTACTCATCGTTTTCAAAAGCCCTTTTTTAGCTGACATGGCGCCGGCCCCTTCCCTACCCCAAGCGGCGAAGAGACCCTTTGTTGGCTAAATGACCGATGGAGTGGGGGTGGAAGGTGGGTGTTTGGACATCATCTGGGATTGCGTCTGTGGATAAGCATAATATGCCGACGCCGGCATCCATGATTTCTCGTCCGTTTAAGTCATTAGTGACACAGTCACACAGGCCTCTAATGGCAGGGGATTGGTAACAAACAAAGGGAAAGTAGTTTGGAGGCAGTATTTCAAGGTGACGACCTGTCAGTGTTGAAACCGTAATTCAACCTCCCCCCAGCTTCGAACGCAGTCTCATTTGGTTTTCTACGTGGCCTCCCGTGGTTTACTTAAAGTTTCAATTCATGTCTCCTATGATCGCACAGGTCAACTCCTGTCTGTACGATGACTTGTCGACCAGCGGAGCCGGGGTGGATTTCTGATACGCCCTCCTGGTGTCAGTGTAGACTCAAAATTGGGGAAGATTCATAATCATCTATGGTCTTTTATGTGCTTCCCCCCGCACAGAAAATTGAAACTGCCATATGTCATGAAATGTTAACCAAAATCCTAAAATCTGTTTTTGATTCGGAAGGATTACTTAGGTGGCGTTGTAATATTGATTATCGTGCAGCATAATCCTAAATATTTCAGTCACTTAAGGATGCCGGCCTTTTCATGAGAGCCCCTCCGACCACCTGCAGATGACTGCTTAAGCAGTGGATTTGTCCCATTGATTCCTGATGTTCTTATAAATTTAAACATCTGTGTAAAACACGCACAAAATTATACTTCCTTTTATTCATTTGGGGGCTAGTTATGTCTTCTTCTATCTTTATACTTGAAGAAAGCCTAACTTTCGGTTCTAAATGAAGTTCGTAAACATTATACTTTTTGAATCTTGACAGGTCCGTTGAAAAAGCATCGTCTATTAGTGTTCCTCATGAAATGTGCAACGTGGTCGATATCCGCTGCAAACTATTGCGAGCCCTCTATGATACCTCTCTTAATAGCGTATACGAACTTGTAATTCTCCGTTCATGGAACGGTACAGTTTGCAGTTTAGAAATCCTGAACCCAGCTGCAACGGCGGGTAGAGTTCAACATTATTCCGTACCTTGAAGCCCTTTTTTAAAGCTGGAATATTCCGTTTCTTCGAGGACAAAACCTTAAAAAAGACGTAATTTTACACAAAACTACTGCAGGAAGTTGTATTTGTATAAATAAATAAAAATATGCTTGAATTTTTAAGTAGGCGCATTAATCCTGGGATAACAGAAGTATCATGAGATTTACGCTGCTTGATAATCAATATCACAACCCCACCTAGGTAATCCTTTCTAATCAAATGCACATTTCAGAATTTTGGCTACAATTTCACGCGGGATACGCCACCCACTGTATGACTGGCGTTTGTCGAGCCAAGCGGTTTTTGTCTGCTGATTTTCACATGAGGAGGCGAGCAAGAAAGCTGCCTTGGTGAATTAGGGCACGGAATTGTTCAGTGTTTCTGAGCCCTTGCTCATCGCTATCAGATTCAAATGCTACCCTGTGGAATTCTACCCGCAAAATGCCTATCTGCCTTCCGATGATTTCTGCGAACTAAAGAAGCGCATATTTGGAGCCCATGCAATGACAGAACAGTTCATCGGTGCACCACCAAAGCCCGTCATACCTTAGTCACCGTGACAGCGGCCCTTAGCGTGGAACATTAAAACGATACGAGACTTCAGATACCCACTATACGTGTTACAGTCGCTGACAATGATTCCTTATACGCCTCTCCCCCCCCCCCCGCCCGGCAGGACACGGCAGTTGGAAGGCCCTCTCTTCCTCCACTACGGGTGGCTTTGTGCTAAATTCCAGGGGGGGGGGGGGAAGATGCCTAGTCCCGTGTCCTAATGCTAACCTCAGCCTTAACCCTAACCTTAAATGGGCTTCGAGGTTTTGTGCTGAGCTAGAGCGGGGGGCGGATCCCAAGACCGCACCTGTAGAGGACAACCGACGCCTGTAAATCAGAAGATCAAAGTGAGTGCTTTACTGCCAGCATGTTAATTAGGTTACGGTAGCGCTATCGGGTGGCTTAAAAACCACTAGCCGCCCCAGCAACACGATTGGTGGGGTAGGTTGTCTCATTTCTATGCAAACTTTCAAACTGCTGGGCTACCGACAAAAATCAATGCTATTCCCTGAAAACCAGTTTCCTTCCTAACTTAACGCGTGGGAAGACTTTTGTTTTAGCGTATTTCCCGATCGACGTTTTCATCAAGCATACTAACTGGTCTGCCATTGGAATTTTCTCAACTCTAGAACATAGAAACCTCTACTGCAAATCCTATATCGTAATTTGCGCTGCATCGCAGAAGGAGTGCCTATCCCTGTGTCGTAACGCTAACCCCAGCCTTAACACTAAACCCAACACTAGTCTTAATCCTAGCAATAATTTCACTGGGATTTAGCCCAAAACCATTCGTATTGGGGGGGGGGGGAGTTCTCACTTCCGTTTCCGGTCGGAGGGCGTCATGAAGGAAATCCGCACCCAACCGTCTGTTCCTTTTGCGACTTTCCCCGTCTCCTTGGAACAGGGTGTGCTTCTACGCCGGAAATTTGGCTTTATGGCCACATTACCCGACCAAACGTCAGACAAACAAATTAGAGCGCGTGCGAGATCTGTTGCAGTTTGAGATTCTGGTGATTCACAGTCATTTTTTTCAACTCTTATTGGGAAAAGCAGGTAAACGCGTGCGGCCAATAAAAAACTTGTGTCGCCACTGAGAGCTTTTGTCTAGCTCGGGTTACTTTAGTTTGACGCCGCGCGGCCAAAACAAAATAATTAACAGTATAACATTGCCGACAAAGACAAGGGAAACCGGGATGACGATTTCTGGCTTACTAGCCGTCGTCAGCCAGTCATACCCTACCCCAAAGTGTGGAACGCCTGGGGCTCGACCCCGCGACCCGTTGGTTAGAAGTTCAACGTCTCTAGCCACGGGCCCGTTGTCCTGTCGGTTACGATCGGGAATATACAATGGTAGAGGAGCGCACACCGATCGTATCACGCAATTCACTCGTCCCGTCCCAGAGATGGACATTCCAGTCCCCCTTGTCTTTGTCGGTAATGGTATTCTGTCTATATTTCACGCCGCTGTGCGGCTGTTGATTCGGCTCGAGAGAGAGAGCCTCAAAGTACAACGCAGAACGAGTGAATTCCTTAACACGATCGGTGAGCTCCACTCTACGATAATTAACAGTGATTCGCAAAACCGGAGTTTTACGAAATGCCTGTTCAACTTGCTGTCTGCTTTTTTTGCAAAACACCGGATTTTTCCTCGAAGCGTCTGCCGGAACAAGCGTTATTTTAAGGTGGCAGTTGCACTTAGCGTCCTCCCACTTGTGAGAAGGGGGCAGATCACGTTGAAACGCTTTCGTTTGCTGTTTTGGACAACCGTCCAGCTTCCGGAGGCGAAATCGCACAGATTGACCTGGGCTTGCCATCCTGTGGACAATGGGATTGCGTCGTCCCCCTGTGCTTATTTCATTGCCAACGCTAACGACTTGAGTGCTCAGATTGGTGATTACGTCACCGTTAGGTGGTTACACCTGTCACACCGATGCGCCCTGATTGTACGACGTAAGTGGGCATTTCCGCTTTGGCTTGGCGCTGGGACGTCTACAGCCCACGCAGGCGGTCATATGGCGGGAAAGAAATCAATAACCGAGTGGCAGGGACACTGAACTGGCCGTTTCCGACCTATTTGTCATCATGGGGCAACTGCTGACGAAAAATAAACCAGAAGTGGCCATTCCAGTGTCCTCCCCCGGCATTTATCGGCAAAAAAGGCCGAATTACACCTGTGCTGGCGGTCGTGGCCCGACTGCGCTGACCGATGTTTCTGTTGGCGTGTCATGTGTTGCACTCAAGCAGGCGTTAATCGGTAACCGTTCCGCTCCCCCCCCCCTTGATCCCTGACAATTGTGGTTGCCGGACTGGTGTAGGCCATCGTAGCAGCACTCATGTTACTCCGAGTCTGACCCATTTGCCGACTCAAAACATGGTAGGCCGGCGTGGAGACCGAAATGCCGATTTGGCGCCCGAGTTAGTCCACCCCAAAAACACCATTTCGCGCGCGCTCACTGTAACAGACTGGCGTCGCGCGACCTCCACCTCGACGCAACCCCTACGCTCCTCACTGGCAGTTTAAGTGGTTGCCTCACGACAGAGTCCGTCAACCCCTGAAACAGCCTATTTCAGGGACAAGTGATGTTACTTAAGCAGAAGGAATAGCAAAAGGCAGGCGGAAGATTGCCTGTAGTAACTAAGTTTCAAGTTACGGGTTCTGTGGTTTAAGTGTCGCATGATAGTGACGCTCTCCAATCTCCTCTAATTGCAGGTCGGTGGTAGACATTCAAGAAAGAACACTGACAAAGACAAGGAACACTGAGATGGTCACTCCTTGCCTAGTATTAGTCCTCGTCATCCAGCTGTATCCAACTGAAGGTCTGTATGACGTAGAATTCGGATCCGAGCTCATTGGTCATTGAGTTCTGAGTAGGTCGTTGTCCTGTCTGTCGCGGAAGTGGTAATTTCCGCCTAACCTTCGATCACCAGATCTCGCACGCACCTAGGATTTCGCGTAGCGACGAATGATCGGTCATAGCGTAGCCGGGTCTCAGAAGAGGAGGCTGTCTTCTGACGTTTCGAATGCATCAAAAGTCGCTTCATTTCAGGTGAAACTTGCAGCAGGTTTCGCTGTATTCAAGAAGGGCGACCACGCTGATGCATCGCTGATCCCAAGTTCATCCGTTCAGGCCCTGTGATGGAGTAAAGAGGCTTATTTTTTACAGGATGGCGACTGCCTTCTTTCTGCATATTACACGTTATTTGGCCTCATGAGGCGTGCGTTCAAGCGGTATGGAGTAAACTCATGACACACAGACTCGTTTTTATTAACCGTCCGCTAACTGTAGTCTAATTCAACACAAGATTCCACGTAGGGCAGCCGATCTATCGGTAATGTTGCAGCTAACACGTTCTCCGACACCGAGTTGCTTTTGCCCTGTGATCTTACCTATCTCTAGTGCTTTTTTGCTATCATTTTAGCACCCTGGCCAGAATTGTACACCATTCGAAGCCCTGCAGACCGTTCCACCTCGATATTAACTTCACGGTTGCTGTCCCGTCGGGCCCCCTTCCTCCTGCCCACCCTCGCGACCCTGGCTCATCCGTCGCGGGACCCCACTGGACCATGCACTCAGGCTGTGTCCCCATACTCTTCCCCCCTCCTTCCCCCCACCCCCTTCCGCTCATGCCTTTCCGGCTAGGCCAGTGGCAGCTCTTCACGTCTCACGAGCACTGGCTCGCTATTTCTCCCCGGAAGCACGCCTCTCGACTCCCCGTCTTTCCAGAGGGAACAAGGGGAGAGGTTTGTACAGCGGATCCTTGGGGGGCTGCCGCGCTCGGCTCTGCAATTTTCTGTAACTTTATCAACCAGGTTTTTTTGCATTAGTTTATTTTCCTTTTCAGTTAAACTGGATCTTCTACGTTTGACCAAGAGAGAATGAGTTTCAGTCGGCTCTTCGGGTCTTTTCGCTATTTTTTTCCCTGATGAGGCCATTTTCGCTTGGGGATGGGGATTATGTGACTGACAGATTGTGTTGGGTGCTGCCTGGTATATGCGGTAGGGGCCAGGTCGTGTGTCCCACGCGTAGACCGGTCATTTAGCCGCGGCCGCCTCCTGTCGTCTTCACTTTGTCCTGTCATTGGTGGAAAGTGTGTGGAGGAAGAGCGAGTGTGACAGATGCTGTGCAAGTCTGCCTTGCGGTAAAATATCTCACGCATAAGTCACCTGAACTGCCCTCACTCCGTGCACGCGGTGGATGTCGCCGCTTGCAATGGTCGAACTGTCATCGGGCGCTATCCGAGCGCTCAGCGCGCACTGAGCTATCAATGCGTGGACGGAGAAGAAGGTTGCCTCCAATTGCCTGAACCGTAGATAATTTTGGGTTGTTTGAATACTGCGCTTGAATCGCAAGAATGCTCAGGCGAAGAGGCCGAATATGCTCCCTGGGCCTAGCTTAGATGACCAGCCGAATAATGCGTCTGTAGTGACATTTAAGTCTGTTTTGTTTTAATCAGTTATAATACGCTTGTTAAAGAACTTGGCGCAACTTTGAATTAGGCCAAGAACTGGCACGCGCATTTTTATTTGCTGACGACTTTGTTCTTATTTACTAGTTTGTAACTGTTGGGATACTTCTATCTTCGTTTCCCGGATAGCCTACTTACTGTGCCCAACTAATGGGTTTATAACTTACATGTCTGGCAACTTGGTGGGGTTCACGGCTGCGAATACCACCGCTGCGAACAGTCTCGATGGGCTCAATGTTTGAAGTCTTCGGAAGCCGTCTGGATTGTTCGTAACCTATCTTGTTCCGATTGTGAACTATTTTCACGGAAAATAATGTACGCCGTTTAGCATTAGACGAAATGCGCTACGCCAAGTATGAATCCCTATGGGCTATCACATAGAGGGCAGTCAGAATTTGTTTGACGGGCGGGAAAATGATAGTTCGGCCGTGTAGTGCAATAAATGGCAAAGACAGTCGCACCCTTAGGATCTGCGACCCGGCGATTTTTCATTTAGCGGAGGTCTCGGTTTTTTGAGGATAAAATCCCCATAAGATGTTGAAGACGTTCACCTTTCGTCCTTTCGCCAGCATGCAAAAGACTCAACAGAAAGACCTGCGTTCCAGTGCTGGTGCGACATGCAATTAGACAAGTGGGTTGTAATTTTCGCAGTTTGCAATTTCCGCGAGCTAAATCCAGTTATTCAGCCTGCTTTGGGAGCAATGGGTGTGGAGTGCCATGTAATGGGTGTGTACTTATGCCGTTTGAGTAGGCTGCACTCTGACCCTTAACGTGAGTGGGCGTGCACCGATTCCGCTGACGTACCGAAGCAGAGGAGTGCCGAAGGCACCAGTAGGCAGCTAACTGCCTGGGTGAACTTGACGAAAATATTAGGAGTGGCGATAGAGATGGTCCAGTGTGCTCCCACCCCTTTATGTAGTAATATTAAGGTCTGTGTGTGTGTGCTATGCCACGCTTCAGCAAACCATGGCCCTCACAGCCTGCTATATCCGGTTCCCTGTCGATGGATGCGTTTACGCTCCCGCTGGACATACAGGGCCGTATACATGTTTACACAGAGACACTTCTCATCCTCCGCTTTCTGACCCATTTTGCTGTTGGTTAAAATCCTGGTAAGGTGTTTGTTGTGTACCAGGGGGTGTGGTGGTACGCCTAGGTGCGGGTCCAACTATATAGCCACCTGCGCCCTCTCCCCCTTCGGTCTTCTTTACTATATCTTCACACCGGACCCCGGTGGGGGAGGAGTGTGGTGGGCGTTGTGAAAGTCTACTCTCACTTTAAACTAATTCACTCTCATGTCACTGTGCCTGCTGCACTTTTCTGTGGAGTACAGTTGGTGAGCTACCTCATGAAATGCCAACCGAAATTTCGAAATACGTTCTCGTTTCGAAAAGATTAATTAAGTAGGGTTGTAAGGCTAATCATCATGCAGCATAATTCTATAATGGTCCAGTTACAACAGGGTGTCTGCCTTCGAATAGTATAGTTCTTGCATGAAGTCGGAAATAAATTCATTCGAAAGCCGACACCCTGAGGTAACTGGATCATTATAGAATTAAGCTGCATGGTGATTAGTTTTCAAACCCTACTTAATTAATCTTTTCGAGACGAGAACGCATTTAGAAATTGCGGTTAACACTCCATGAGTTAGCTCACCTACTGTACATGGGGGGGGGACATCGTCGGTCACGACGGTCGAATTGTCGTGTGGCAATACCCAGCCTGCATAAACAGAATTTCAAGTGGTAAGCCACTGATGCACTTAGGTTCGCCGCTCCGGTAGATCGCATCTGTGGACCATTTTGCGGCACATGCCTACACGCGTTTGTGGTAGGGGGCGCTCACTGATCGTTTTTGCGGAACTCACTCGTTCCGTTGTGCCTTACGGGCTCTCTCTCGAGCCCAACCAGCAGCCCCACAGTGGCGCCCCTCTACTACTGTATACTTGCGATTGAAACCGACAGGACAACGGGCCCGTGGCCAGATTGGTTGTGTTTATCGTCATTGGTTGGACGGTAGAACTTACCTCCCCAGCTTTTTAGAGCCTCAAAGTCGCCCTGGGCAGAGAAAAGTCCTCGATGTTGGAAATTTTTGCTCATTAAACCCTAGTGAGAATTGCACATGAAGCCGCGTAACAAACCACACCGAAGACATACTGACAATGGTAGAGGGGCATCAACCAATCGTTCTTACGAAAATTACTCGTTCCGCTGTGCCTTATGGGCTCTCACTGGAGCCCAATCAGCAGCCACACAGCGGCGCATGATATAGTCAGAATGGTATTACTGACAAAGACAAGGGAGACTGGGATGGCCATTTCTGGCTTATTAGCCGTCGTCAGCCAATCATACCAAACCCCATAGTGTGGAACACCCGAGGCTGCGCCGCTGAGCGGCTGCTGGTCGAGCTCGAGAGAGAGAGCCCCTAAGGCATAACGGAACGAGTGAGTTCCGTATGAACGATGGGTAAGCGCTCCTCTACCGTTGTATATTCCCGACCGAAACCGACAGGGCAACAGGCTCGTGGCCCAGTGGTTAGAGGCGTGGACTAACAGGTCGCCTCGGGTGTTCCAGACTTCGGGGTTGAGTATGCCTGGCAGGCGACGGTTAAGGAGCCAGAAATAGCCATTCCAGTCTCCCTTATCTTTGTCGGCAGTAGCATACACGTGTTTGTGTTTCTATGCTCTCAAAACAAGCCACATGGGACCAAAATTGGGGCCAAAATAAGGCAAAACACACATTTTTGGGGCTGCACAACAGCAGCAGATGCCGCACATGGGTGTGTGACGGCGTGCCTCGGCGTAGACTCAGACCGCCAGCCGATCGCGACCAATCCGTGCATCAGATTGTTTACAGGCTCGGACTGGTGTCTGGGGGAGCGAGGTCAGTTCCGCTGACTTCGTCCCCAAGGCACTCGGTACACATTCCTCATTGTCTAAAGTCTGCCGCGTCCGAATCTATTACGGCACGCCAAAAGCCGTGGCTGGGGGCGCTGTTAACTGACGGGATAATTCAGCCCTACTCTCAGGACGGAGGGTCAGGCTGCGATGGCTCCTTAGTGTAATTTTCGTAGTTCTCCCACGCAACTGAGATCCGAGGCGCTTCTCCCTTGTTTCTGTGAAATCACGGTCCATTGCGCATGGAAGGAGCGTGTGTGTCACGCGCAGACGAACCATTCGGCTCTATCAACCATCTGCGGCCGATCCGGCATCCGTTCTTCATGACCCAGTCTTGACACCGGGGCCAGGTGGTTAAGGAGGAAGGGATAGTGAGGTAAGTGCTGCGAAAGTCCACCATTCCTCAAGATTAACCCTATCAAGTCACTATCCTTGCGGCCACCATGCTGTGGGGCATACGGTGGACGTTATGGTTCGAGATGGTCGAAATGCCGTTCGTGTTTCTTGTCCCGGGGCATAGTTCGGGGGTTATAGTTGACCTGATGAGGATAGGATAAGGATGTAATGGCGCCATTTCCCACACTCCTGTCGAGTTCGACCTGGTAGCAGGCTGCACTTTCGCGGCCGCATTCTCACCTGAACTTTCAAGTGAGCATGGGAATGGCGTTGTAGAAGCCAGTACGTTCGTCTAAGGGGTAGTTTAATTATGTTTGTTTCAAAAGTAGGGGAGTGGAGAACTTGATTCCACAGGCTGACCTCAAGGTCTTCAAGCAAGACCTGTGACTTTATTGGACCGGTAGATGGAAACCAGGAAACATCAGGATCATTTAAGCTAGTTACCACCAATGGCAACTGGTCGTTTAGACTGACTGTAGCGTGAGATACCTCGGAAAGATGAATTTCGAAATTCTCCCCAGCACTCGGCGGGCGGATAAACAGAAACAGTAGATAGCACCAGTGTTTGCCTTTTGAAGACAGCAACGAATACCTGCAGTGGGAGCGGAAGTAAGTATGGCAGTTAGGATTTGATTGCCTACGCGACAAGTTTCACCACCACATCGGGAGTTGTGACTTTGGAAGGTGGGCATGTCCCAGGCTGTAGCATATCATTTAGCGAGACCAAAATATTAGAAACAAAATAGTTTGAGGCACCCCACCTTTTGCCTTTGACAAGCGGCACCTAAGTCATTTGGTGAGTGACATATCCTAGAAAGACTGTTAGTGTTCCCTATCGGGCCGTCGGCACAATTTCGTTACATCAAAATTTGGGCTGTTGGACTTTGGAAAAATGACTTGGAGACAGTCTGTGTCCTACTAAACTGACCGCCCAGCCAGGGGCGGGAATGTAGCGCTGTGCGGACCGGATGAGGGTACGAGAAAGGCTCAACGTCAGGTACCACCGAGACCGTGGGGTTCGGGAGGGTACTGTCCGATTCTGAGTGGGAGTTCAGTTGTTAGTTCACGGAAATGTAGGCCGACTGTGTTTAATGGCCATGTAGCAGCCCTTGCTCTCCGCCGTTTTGTCACACTGCCCTTCTGTTCGCCTCACATTCCCTGTCGATCCGCTGCTGGTACGCGCGAGGCTTGTCACTTGCCTCGTGAATGCTCGAGGCCAATCAACGCTGCTCCCTCTCTGATTGGCTGACGGACACACTTAAGCAGAGCCAAAGGCGCACGCGTGTGCTGGAGTCTAGGCACCTTAGCGGCGGTCTTGTCTGGAGAGACCGCTCACGGCTACTGCTTGTAGAGCCTCTGTGCACTCCCTTAGCAGTAAAAATTGCCCGGCCCAATCCATCTTCCCTGACGTCTGATTTGGGAACCTCTGTCTTGGCGACCATAACATAACGACAACCTCGCCACTGCTGGGGGGCAGGCGGGTTGGTCAGATGCCCTTGGGCGTCACAGACAACGGCTTCTTAGAGTTTTGAGCAGTAATTCGAACTTATCTTGCTAGCATCTGTGTGCGTTTTGACGGCTATCGGATGGTTTTCTAAGTATGCGAGGCTAGCCGAGACTCCAATGGCCCAAAGTTCATCCTCGATGGAAAGACTGCGGCATCCGAATTATTAATAGGTCGTATCTTTGTTCGGGTGGATGGGAATGTCACGTTCCTCAGCCTGTGCTGTCCAGGTGTAATATCAGGGACGTTATTGGAGTGCTATTTACAGCCAAATTCCTTCATCTTCTTTTCTCAAAAAGTTTACGCCTACGTCTAGCAGGGAAAACTGCACATCTACTGTATTTTTACTATGCAGCAGCCGTTTGTTTTTACCCTCCTAGCTGGAAACACTCGGGACTGCGGATATACGTGAGCACTGTGGGGAACAGACAAATTCTTTGACATGTTGCCTTGGGGAGGAGATTGTATCTGCGTCCTGACTGTTCAACTTTTTCGCTTTCGGAAGGATTTCCGAAGCAGTTGTCATGTTATTGTTCAAAATGCCCCTCAAGGTGTACGAAGACGGGCTCTGTCAGCATCAGTAGCAGTGGAATTACAGAGGGATTTCTTAACTTTGCAAGTTTTGTTGCATCTGGCAGTTTGTATGCAGGGAACCGGGTCAAGGGCATGGTATGCAACCCCAGCGCCAACCATGGCCATGCCGGTCTTGGGTAGCCCTAACCCTCACCTCGCAAACATTTAATGAAAACTTGAGCGTAAACCGAAGCCTGAAAAACCTGGCCCCAGCCTTTACTTCCTTATCCTAATCCTGAGTCCAAAGCCCTAAATCTAAACCCATTACCCTAGCCTCGACCGCAATTCTAAACTAAAACCGAAGCGTGGCAACCCTAGCTCTAAGAATAACCTACCTCCCAACCCTAACCGGATTCCTAATCCCATCCTCGGGCCCGATACAGGCAACCTTAACGTCAGTAAAGGTGAAAGTCCCCGTGTCGCATAACTCCTTTCGCCACCTGTTGTCAGGCAGGCCGTTTTGAACCACCCACCTAAAAGAAACAAGAGGGTATATGTTGGGAAAGCCACCCAGGGAGGTTACATACCCTACCCCACCAGAGCCGAAAATATGACGAACTTCTATCGTCCCGTGGGCACCTTGCAGATATTCGAATGCCACGGAGAGGCGAAAATCTTCGAACCTTTGGCAGGTTTGCGATGGATAGAAGTAGATGGCCTCATGTCGTGACTGGCGTACCTTGCTTCCAATTTTATTGGTGGGTGCGAATATTTTTGTGTGTAAATTTGAGGAAATAGTTATATTAGGGCGCGTAGTTCAGTCTTTTATGAGTTTGGAGGGTTGGTTAAAGTTTGGACACGAGAATGGGTACCCCCCTAAATTCGGCACAAGGTGGCCTACAGTACTAACGAAGATGGTTCTTATTCCCGTTTACAATACAGGGAAGTTTTAAGTTTTTATATGAGGTCCTCACAGGGTACACATTTTGATCCCCTGATCAGTGGCCTCATTATCTGTTTAACGAGTTCCAAAGGATTGAGATCTTCAATGGTTGAGGAGCGCTCACCGATCGCGTTACGGAACTCACTCGTCCCGTTGTGGCTTTGCGCTCGCTCTCTCGAGCTCCGACTGCAGCCGCACAGCGACGCGTAATACAGACAAAGACTGAAAGGGCAGTAACCGATAAGGCCATACAGCTCGGCTGTGCATGCCGTACTCGCCTGGCCCGCGAACAGAGGACTGCCAAAAGAATTTCATTACCGACGAAGACAGAGGAGACTGCAATGACCGCTTCTGGCTTATTAGCCATCATCAGTCAGCCGTACCCAACCCCGAAGTGTGCAGCCTCCGGGGCTCGATTCTGATCCTCATCCCTACAGGGATTCCTCCCCCGAACGCCACAAATACCTGTCCAAAAACCGTCCAACAATATTAACGGAGGAAATCATGGTTGTTCATGACCCTCTTGGCCAATCTGGCGAAGTGGACGGACTTTACTGGACTGGGTGTCATCCTCGCATCGAAACTTCTTTCTCATTGATCAGCCCGGGTTAATGGCTTCCAGGCTGCTTTCCCCTGTCCCCTCCAGTTCTATTTTTAAAAGTCGAAGTTGTCGACAGATGGAGGCATTGCCACCTGCCACCAGAATTCTCCAAGCGATCTTTTCGTAGTTTTGCCCAGGACAGCCGAAACATGTCACGGGCCTGTTGAAACGCCTCAGTCATCTTGCGACATCCAACAGACAATTGTCTCGTTCAGAGGGACATTCGAAATGGCAGATTCTACTGTCAAGGGCATCAGAGCACCCCTGGATATAAGTATATCGTTTGTGACAGTGTGGTGCTCAGTGATGTGGTTACTGGACTTGCTGGTCCCATTGGACTCAAAGTTGAGTACTTGCAGGCCTGGCTTGGCCGGCTGATGAAGGTTAATAGGCCAGACAGGGTCATTCCGGTCTCCCTCTTCTTCGATGGTAACTCAATATCTATAAATATATTGAGTACAAAATAACCTTTGATGATTCCAATGTTGTCGTGGTAACAATCGGTAGAGGGCACCAAAAAAATCCGCCTAACCAAAGCGGCCTGTCTTACGGGACAGGTGGTAATAGGGGTTTTATGGGTGGTGGCTGGTCGGGATGTACGATAATAGCCGACAGAAAGCCTTATTCGAACAGGTGAATGATCGAATTTGGCCCGCTTTCCGTTCCGTTATTACAAAATGGATCGTCAAAGGCAGCATAGTGGTAACGGACGAGCGGAAGGCGTATAATCGTCTTCCCTCAGAAGGTTATCTACATTTCACTGTTAACCACTCTAAGAATTTCAAGGATCCTACCACCGGACGGTACACCAATGCCATTAAGGAATACTGGAGTAGATTGAGAAGGAAACTCCACGAAGGAGGTCCTGTACGTGGTCCAGCTGTGTGGGCTCACATAGACGAAGTACAGTATCGTCTTTGGTTTGGCCTCAATGCCATGTCTTTGACATATGGCTGGGAACTGTTCCTGTCCCATGTTGTGCAGACTTATCCTGTTTAAAAGTGATTTTGTTTTCTAATAAACTGCCATAATGCGAATGTATGCCGTATATTCATGTGTACGTGTGTAACGATGGGGAAGGTTGGGTAGCAGCGACCATCGTCCATGTAACCTCCTGCGATGTTCGTTCGGCCAGCCCATGTTAGGCCGTCGGGGAAAGTCCAAGTAGTGCGTGAAAGTAGGCCTGCAACCGCTGATAGAGCCTGAAGACGTTTGAGTCCACTGTTAAAGGTATTATTTCTAGGTAACGGATTTTTTGGGTGTCATCTCCCGATTGTTACCGTTGTCGTTAGTGTAACCATTCAGAAAACTTCAGACGCACTTCCGAAACCTTTGACGGCGGGATGGTAGTTGGTAGCCCTGCCAGTTAGCGATCCTTTCCTGCACTTCCAGTTTAAGGCACTACGATTTCAGTAGCTGTGATTACGTTCTCAATATGTCTGAGAATGCGCGCGCAGAAGCCCCGTCAGGGTGACTTTCTTGTTCACTTAAACCGCACCGAGAACGAGGCGCTGCAAAAATACCTATATAGATTCATCGTATTGCACCCCCCACACGTGAAGCTTTAGTAAAGGGCGAAAGATTTATCCTAGGCGGATTATGATTCATCATGCTTTTCATTACCATCCTAGGCGGATTGGCGCAGTTCTCCGTTTTGTCGGTTTGCCTGCGTCCTTGGGTCTTTTTACTCCAGACCTCCTGCAGAGTCCGGCGTGATCGTGTACGAAAAGGACAACCGTCGCGCAGATAGGGTGTCTACCGATTCTCCACCAACGTATAGCACACAACTACTGTCATAATTTTAATTCTAAGTGTGGCCACAGTGGCAATAAACTATTATTTGCGGATTTTCCCTTCCGCCCAGACATATTCTTGGCATTAAAGTCTTACGCCGCTTGCACTATGCCGTCCTGCGTGCCGCTGCTTGATTCTCGTGTACTCATGTCCATTCTGTCGGTTTGAGTATTATTGCACATACTGCGGAATGACCTTAAGACACACTGCCTTCTTCCCGTTGGTTGTTCACATCCAGTTGCTATTCTTTCAAATCTGGAGTAAGGCTGCATTTATTCCGCATACCGTTCTAATTAACCATGCTCATTTCCATATCCTTCTTGCATTTTTCACCTTAGGTTTTCACTTTAGCAGGAGCGTCAATTCCAGGCATACAGTACCAGCGCCATTTACGCCTCCACTCATTTGCCCCACCCGTATAGGCCCTATTACCACCGGTCCCGTAAAATAGGTAGCTGGGAGTTTTCGGTACCGGGAGGGCTACCAACCACCATCTAACCCCTTTGACATTTTTTTCTATAAAACCTCACTGTAATTACCACAGTTTTGGACATATAACTACCTTTTTAAAAGGGGGGAATGACAACCGAAATAAATCTATTATATCGCTGAAGTTTCACCAGGTTTAAGGCTTGAAATGTACGTAATAGAAGAGAAAACCAAGTGACTATCTGACCTAATCGGCCTCGAACCGATCAACTTTCTTCGTCTTTCGCTGTCCCAGACTTGGTAGGTGACTGATGGGCTTGCCACCACTTGCTTTATTAATACTAACCTCGACAAAGGGCAGTTCAGTCTAAATGGGATTCGATTTATCTGGTAGCACCTCTGCTCTTCCGTCAAGTTAGTTCATTGCCCAGCAGCAGACGAATGATTTTCTCAATTTCAATGTGGCCTTCTTGTCCTGGTCTTTATGTAGGTAACAAGGCAAGACTTAGTAAGCTGGGGAAAGGTCAGTCTACTCGTTCATTTGGTCGGAATCAGTAAACCACGCCTCGAGTTTAAGTCGCTCTGTCTTTTATCCGCCCCGGCCTAGGGTAACATCCCTTGGGGGTTAAGATGTGGTCAGTTTCTTCGATGTGCGTTCTAACTCTTGAGTTGCCAGTTTGTGGCCCTTCAGACACAACCTGTTCATTTTGCACTTATGGCAATTCGTCGAAGGCCGTGCGTTCGTCATTCGCATAGACCACGTACACCTTGTATTTCTGTTTCAAACGAATCGTGATTCTTGCTCTCTTCCTCCTCTCGGTCTGCCTATCAGCTACGACGTGTCTAAGTCATTTTCTGTATCACCCAGAAAGTCTACGATAAAGGAGCTGTTGTTGCTAGCGCCCTTTCTCCAATCGAGATGGACGTTTGTATGGAAACCAAGCCCCTGAACTTGGGGGACAAGTCTCCTGCTAAGCAGAGTTCCGATGTCCTTCAAGGATTCGCCCAACGGTATTTCTCGTAAGAAGGTGTCTCTCGCCTACGACCTGCCCATCGGCAACCAACGTCCTTTTAGTCTGAAACCATGCAACTTTGCGGCAGTCTGTTCTCGTAGTTGTTATCTCGGCTGCTTACCCGTGCCGCCTTCAGTCCGCCTGGCACGCCTACCAATATCTGCTCACGCGCATATGACTCAGCCTTCGACCCGCCGACACCGTGATGCCGATCAATACTTCTGTCTTCATCACTTGACCGCCGCTGCCGCCGTGCAAAGCTCAGGAGCATGCACTTACCGTCGGTACTGACGACCTAAAACGACTGGCACACGACTGGTGAGAACACTTGCAGCCCGTGCCTCCTAAGCCGTGTGCGGGCTCTCTAGCCTCAGTAAAGTTTGTCCGACAACTCTGTCTTCACTGACTTTTGATTTGGAAGACCTCGAGTTCGTCAGCGTCATATGTCTGACACCTGCCACAACACCCTCCGACAACACATCTCACCTACTTTGTGGTTCAGGCAACTGTGAAACAGATGATCGATCGGTGCTTCGACCAGGCTCCCGCTCGCATGTCAATTTGACAAATTCGTTGTCTTACCGGGTAGGCGCTTGTACTAGGCCTACTGCGCGCTACAGCCGTGTAACCTGTCACTTATCTGCTGACAGGCGTCGATAGGCGTTCGTTGACGCGTCCTTTCTCTGGGCCTCACTTTCGACAGGGCCGAACAGGGCAGTTATGATAAACTGTGAACATAACTTGAGGGAGTGCTTGCTGTCGTCACGGTCAACCTTGGCTTCTAAATCCAGCCATATCTGCTCCGCCATCATGTGTCCATCCAACCGAATTCACACAACGATGTACACCCAATGCAAGCCGCCTCGCAGAACAGTTGCATCAATAGCTGTAGTAGACGGTAGTGATGCAAAGCGTTTTAATTTAATGTGCAAAAAACACCCATAAACTTTTGCACAACTTTGATTGACATTAAGACGCGTGTTGCCGCCCCGTGGCAAATTTCTTCCTTCAGACTAGTTTGACGTAAATAGGCTGAGGTTATTGATTAGGTTCGTCGGATGATAGACCTTTGCGTATTTTACGCAGGCTTGAGGATTCAGCTTAATTCCACTCCGTTGTCTGACGACCTGTTGTTGACTGTGCAGGCGCTCTGACCAGCATCTAAAGCTGGACTGGTCTGGGAGTTCTTGTACAACTCGCTGATATGTTGGTTGTTAGTAAAGATGTGTTACCTCATGTGAACATAGCAGTTAAGTTAATCACGTCCTGCAGCAGCCTTTCACTGCAGGCAAGCTGCCACACGGGATTGTGTTGTCCTCTAGTAGTGTCTGGCGCACATACACGCGGATGAGGTTGATCTGGTCGGCCAAGCGCAGGTGCACATAATTAAACGGGCCAAGCCAACTGGTGAGCCTTGTGTTAAATTAGGAATTACGCTGAAAGGCCCGCGTTGTCCTACATCTTTCTCTCGGCTTCTGAACTGCAACTCACGCAGGACGTGCACAGTATATTTGCAATACGTCTTTTCCAGTTGGGAATGGCGAGCCATTTCCGCAGAAGTCCTCCGACCCCACCTCGACAGACCGTGGTCGGACCACGCCGGGGTCATCAATTTGTCATGTACAATGCACAACAGGAGATGGTTGTCAGATTTCGCTTCGGAGAGAGAGAATATGACTGACGAACCCCGTTGGAACTGAGTTTGCAAGAAGGATCAAATGCAAGCCGAGAGGAAATGTCTGCTAACTGTCGTCTGTGTGGCTAGTTACTAATGCGATTCGGCGGAGAGCCATGGTGTCGATAGTGTATCGGCCGAGGACGTCAAGGATAGCACACACCAAAGTATGGAAACGCTGAGAAGAGATCCTGGCGGAGGTAGATCTGAACAGAACTGTTAGCATCTCTTGACACTCATTCAGACGTAGGAGAAGAAGATACATCGAGCAAGGGAAATGGTATAATATAACGATATGGGTACGCGAAATGTGTGTAATAAATGTTATTGTACACGTAGAATGAGAAACTGCAAATAGGTAACCTGTCTGGATGGATAGGTGACCCTGACATACTATCTAAACAGCCGGTGGGGATGCAGCGCTGTGGGCAACTGCAGGGAAGGACCGAGGGGCTAGCCGACGTTGAGAGAGAGAGCGACGAGAACGGCGGTGCGCTGTGGGAGGGGGTGTCGGCGGTAGCGAGAGGAAGGGACACCGGCCGTCTTCGCCAGCACGCAATTACACCATCTCCATTCCAGGTCCGCGCCAAAAGTGTCACACCACTCAAACAACCCTTTTCAGATCAAGGGACGTTACAATAGGTATTAGGCCAAATATGTAAGCACAACCGGAGTCCCCCCTGGCTTAATTCATGCGCGAGCCCGACTGCCAAGGCATACGGACGGGATGAAGTTGCATGAGCTTTGTGAGACAGGGGGGGGGGGTTAATTGCTTCAAGAGAAAAAACCAAACATGAGTCAGGACGAGTTCGATTCTTCTTATGGCCAGTTAACAAATTCGTGACTCTGTTCATATCACCGTCTTGTAGTGAAATGAAGTGGGGATACAGCACTGGCTCACCAAAGACACACTTGAATCTGCAATAACAGGGTGTGAGACCAGACCACGTCACTATTTACACTACTTACACCATCTAATCCCCCGAAACCCCCTCAGTTTGAAGATTCTGCGGCTGACTGTGTGCATATGATCTACATAATCTCAAAAGTACATAGCCAACTTCAAACGGCAGGTCGCAGTATGCCTGCTCATGTGTTCCTGTTTTTCAGATAAGTGAATCAGCTTTATTCCATCAGGAAAAATAAAAGAGTGGAGGGTGGACCTTTCACTGCGAGAATACGTTCCTGATATCATAATGAATTTTTCCATGGTCTCTGATAGACCAGTAAAAGTATTCGCGGAAATCCCAATACCGGATACCAACTATTTTACCAGACTGACCACCAGGCAGTTGGAGTTGAGAGCCAGCATGAACGGCTGCTGGAGACAAGACAATGTATATAACCTGACAGCCACAAGTATGAAGGCCAGCGCGTTTGGAAGGAGAATCAGGTGGGCAGCATTCGTAGGGGCTTTACTCTGTACTGAAGCCTGATGGTAATCCGAGTTCTCTAAGAATGACTGTATGAAGGTCCGGGCGTCCACCTCGGATGCAAAGTGGGTAGGTCCGAATGACTGGGTGCGTCTCAGTTGATAGTCAGTCAACCCCAGCTTTAAAAGGTTATCGGAGGTGCTTGTGGACGATTCTGATTGGCCGTTCTTGCATGCGCGCATGCTCCATTCATCCAAAACGGTGATTGCATGAGTTACAATTTGGTGCACTGTGCAAGGGACGGAATGCGTGCACACGAGACGCCCACAATATCTTGCGTTAAAAAGCATAAGTTGCATGAGAAACCTAAAAATACAAAATACCGATTTTCATTAAACTTGGATGGGGGCGCATTGGACAAACTTGGTAACTAAGGGAAACAGATCAGTGAAATCTCCGATTTACAGAAACAGATCAAACTCTCGTATCTTCGGTAATGTTGTTATGTGGTGTTCAGGTGGACACATTTCCAGCAAAAGCAGACTTACTTCAGTGATGTGTGTTTGATCTATTTCGACAGGTTGGTCACCGCCAGAACTATTATTTACTGAATATCCATACGACGAAGAAAATTCCCTCAACGGTTGGTTCGCGTTTAAATAGGAAAGTAGACGTGTAGTGACCCAACTCTTGCTCCTCCTTCAAGCCTGTGCTTCTTGCGCGAACCGGTGTCAGTCTGATTCTCGGCCAATCACAGTTAACCAAAGCAATCAATCAACTTGAAGGTCGATGTAAACGCCCTCGCTCAAGACTCTCTGACGCCTGCCTCGCCCATGTCCGGCTGTCAACTTGCTCCAATCTATTCCCCGAGCGTTCTGCGCAGAATGTAATGCTGTCTTTACCACCGTCCACATTCTCCTCTTTCTTTTTGGGGACGGGGCCTGAAAGTCGCACTGGCTAGGGTCTGCCCGTGGTTTAAGCTGCTGCGAGAGACGACGAACGGACCTATAATTTCTCAAAAGTGCTAAGCCGAACGCTATCGGCCGTCTCGGCTTAATCTAGGCAACGTGGACGGCAAGGATTAAGTGTACTCGCCGGACAAGAAAATGGCAACTGTTGTTTAACAAATTCACCAGCGTTGTAATACCCCTGCTTTACAGGCAGGCGTATGCATTCCATCCAGCATTATTTGGGACATTTTTACCGCCTGACTGTCCTCCGCGCATAACTTTCGTATAAATTGAGCTTTCCCCTCACTAAAGAATTACATGTGGGATGTGCAGAACAATGAACCAGTGAATACATTTCAGCAGTACCGGCTCCTCGGGGCGGTACAGGTCAGCGAATGTCATCCTGTAGAACTACACTTTCTTTGGAAAAAATAGTAGGCAGTTCTCTATAGTTTTTGTTTACCCCACGTATGAACTTAATTCTTACCGACGTGTTGTTTATCCTAAACCTTAAAGAACGATAGATCGGCGAGACCTTTGAGCGTAATAAAACTCACCGAGAGGCCGCTTAGGTTGTCCCTAACAGGTTAAATGACGTTAAATTCAGTTGCGAAAATTCCCATAGCAGTAATCAGAAAACGAGGTGGCGAGCATATGTAGCTTTCGATAAATTATCACCGGGCCAGTACAGTTATATGGGAACGGGGTTGAAGTAACACATGTCAGCGATAAGAGAAATCGATATAAGTTCTCCTTAAAACACCGGCGGGATGTGGGAATGTGGGGGAGGGGGGTAATGGCAGTCAGTGTCAGGGCGGGGTGAAAGCGGAAGGGCGCGGAGAGTTGCGGCGTTAGGCGACCTTCGACCACTGTAGACGCGGGGCCTGAACGTGGTTCTTCGTGCGCATAAGACTGGCTTTCGTAACCTGATGGCGGCCACTTCTCCTGTCGCTAAAAGGCGCTGCCCTAGTAGCTTAGGGCAGCTCGATGGGACGTTATAAATTACACGAAAAGCTTCGTTGGGAGCCGCACTTTAAATTCACACAGTGTATCCACCGCGCAGGATAACTTAAGGAAACCGCAAGACCCAAAACCTGCCAGCAGCTCATAATTGAGCCCAGCGATAACCAGCAGGTCATCGGTGTACTTACGCAAAAGGCGCCTTATCCTCTCAGGACAGTCGGCGATTACTCAAAGTGCAACATGGGGAGGCGACCTCATGAGGTCACAAGCAGCCGTATCTGACTGGTTCAGCCAAATGCACAGGATGACCTTTTAATGCCGCCTTCTTCAACCGTCGCCGGCCAGCTTTGGACTTTTTCATGCTAAACTGTCCACCCGGGCCGATAAAACGGCACTTACACCCAGGAAATCGGCGGGTTTCGTCATGTGCTTAGAATACACACCGCCCTACACGACTAATGTGTTGTCTTAATGATGAAGACTCAACCACCGGAAGGTCTAGACAAACTCAGAAGTCACGCAGGCAAACACATGTTTCGATAACTCACCATCAGACCAATGCAGTCACACAGAAAATGGAAATATGAGAAGTTCATAGGGCTTATAAGTGTCTCAGGGCTTACTAAGACTCATCGTTCCCACGACACCCGCACGACGAGTTCGGTGTGTTATGATCATTGGGGCAAGAGGGGAGGTGGCATAGGCTGTGATTGCTGTTTGTAGGTCCGGTACGTGGAGTCCACATCAATGTCATCAGCGGTTTGGGGCGGCATGCAATAACCATCTGGGGTCTGCGTTGGCTACGGAGGACAGAGCGCCTGTGTCAATGTCTTCTGACAAAATAGCACTGAATTCGCTGGTCGCATAGTCACTGCCTCAGCTGTAGCTAGCACCGGTTGGCGTAGGCCTTTAAAGAAGTTTGATGATGTCCGGTAGACAACCCCGAAAGCCTTCTTTGGCATCGACTCAGTGACTCGTATTAGCTAGATGTGCGAGAATAGAACTCGAAGTCGACCTGTTTTCACCTCTGCCTAGGTCGGTATGTTTTCACGTAACTTCTTTCTAGCTGTCCCGTTGTACAGCCAGTGTATCTCGTTCCACGGGAACAAGTGAGCGAGTAAATACACATCGATTTAGACCGTAAAGGTAGTCGTTCTTCACCTCCAAAGCGTAGGAGAAACCCTAAGAGACCTTGCGAAGGAATCTTATCGCACAAACTCACCTGGAGACAGCGCCGGAATGGAGAAACTTCACTGGAACTTGTGCCAGAGAGCAGCAGCCCCTGACCATCTTGAATTCTGGGAGAGACTGACATTGGAAGACTACGTGCAAACAGTCAGAAGAAAAAGAATCGATGTAACACATACGCTCACAATAAAATCACTTCCTGTAAAAACACAGAGGCCAGAAAATCATTTGGTTGGCGTAAGCGCTGGTTTGATGGCAGGGTAGGACAAGACAGACCCGACGGTTAATGCAGTGAGTTTCGGCGTGTCATGCGTATTGCATGCTTCTGCTCTTTGAACGAGCAGCGCCGTTTGCTGCATTTAGATCCAACACGTGCAAAGTAGGTGGGGTACGCAGTGACCGCGTGACCCCAAACTACCGGGTTGGAAGGGGGTCTTCACGCATCGTCAGCCATTGTGTCAAAAGCCATCGGCAGTGTGCCAAGAGGCTTATTTAGGCCATTAGTGCAAAGAGGCTGGTTTGAGATAGCCTTACGGAAATTCATGGCATAAACAGTAGGTGGGCTAACCCATGAAATGTCAACCGAAATTCTGAAATGTTTTTTCATTTCGAAAAAAAATTAATTAAATAGGGTTACAAAACTAATCAGCCTGCAACAAAATTCTATAATAATTCAGGTACGCCAGGATTCCGGCTTTTGAATGAACTTCCTTTCGGCTGCATGCAAAAAATTATACTCTGTAAAATTGCCTACTTTGTTAGCATGCATTTTTCTCATTGATTTTCGACGACCTTAGACATTAAAGTATATTTCATAGAAAGCATGCATGAAAATATTCATTCTTTGGCCCATTCGGTAGAACATGACTTCCTTCAATTTTATACTCGAAGGAGGGTTATAATTAGTTTTTAAAAAAGTGTCTAATTGTGAGACTTTTAAATACCGTGAAATGGCCGTTCATAAAACGTCATGTCTCTGCATTTACCAATGTTACTTGTAAAGTTAACAGTATGGATCAAATCCAAGACTAAATTTTATGAACCCCGTATGGTATCCTCTCAATACCGTAGAGAAATGTTTGGTTTTCCGTACGCGGAAAATATACGGCTTGTAGTTTGGAAACCCTGAATGCAAGTGTGACGGCAGAGCGGGTTCAAGATTACTCGGGAATAAGAAAAGCTTTTGAAAACCGAATAATACCCTTTCTTCGAGTATAAAATTGGAAGAAGACGTAACTTTTTACCGAACGAGTAAATGAATTAATATTTTTATTCATGTTTTCCATGAAATATAATTGGACTTTTAAGGACATCGAAAATCAATGAGAAAAATGTATGCTACTGGAGTACTCATTTTTTACAGAGTGTGGTTTTTGTATGCAGTCGGAAGGAAGTTCGTTCGAAGATCAGCATCCTGGGGTAACTGAATTATTATCGGATTATGCTGCATGATGAATAGTTTTACAATCCTACTTAATTAATCTTTTCGAAGCGAAAACGCATTTCGGAATTTCGGTTGACATTTCATGCGTTAGCCCATCTACTGTATATATATTTCGAAGAAAAATGAGCCTTGGGAAATAGAACAAACTTTACTTAGTAAATTTTCAACGTTGATTCCCAGGTCGTCGTCAAATGTAAAAAGGCGTGGAAAACAGTTAAAATTTAAATATGCCTGAAAAATCGATGTCGCTTTGTCAGTTTTGCGAATGGGTCGATGCTGTGGAATGACGTTACACCTTGGTTTGAAATCACCTTTTTTCATTTTTCTTTGGGATTTTTGTTCATGGCGTCCAAATCGATGCGCCGATGGATGCAAGAATCATCAGGGTGAATGGCTTCTAGAAATTCTCGGCCTTTCCCATGTGGGGAGGAACTGACAATCCGTGTTTTATCCCAACCAAATTTGTGCCTGGTTTCTAGAGTACCCATGGCCACTTGGGATAAGTGGTCCCGCCTCTTTACTGGCAACTGGTGTTCATGTAGGTGTGTAAAGGTGAATTTCCCGGTTTGACCCCGGTATACCGCATTACAGGTGCCACATGGAATCTTATAGACGACTTCTTTTTATCCAACTGGGGAACCAAATCCTTAGAGTGTACGAGCTAATTCCGAAGCATAGTCGTCGGTGCGTACGCCACTTGTATTTGGTGCATCCTCGGGTGTCTTTCAAGGAGTTCAGGCATTTTTTTCAATGTAAGGTAGCATTCGCCAATTTTATGGCTTTGGTGCCTGATCATAACAGTCTAGTTCCTCATATCTTTCTTTTGACTCCTGATGTCTTAGACATCGACGTGTAAAATCCCTAGAGTGACCATTTTTGGAAAATAGGCTGAACTGGAATGGCCATTACTGGCTTATTAGCGGTCGTCAGCCAGTCATATATAGCCGCGAAGTGTGGAACTCCTGTGACATTTTTAAAGAAGATTCACATGCAGTCTGGAAAACCTTTTGATAGAAGTAGGTTGCACTTCAAACTAATTAGGCGGTAGTGAAGCTTTGCCAAAGCTGTTTAACTTTCGAGGATAGTACAGGTTATTTGCCAGCCTACAAACCTCTTAAGAATGTAGTTAAATATGTTCAGGCAATTATACTCAAAGTAATATTACCCACAAAGACAAAGGAGACTAGAATGGTCATTTCTACCTTATTAGCCGTCGTCAGCCACTACAGTGAGGGTCGCTCGCTTACTTGGCAATCTTACTTAGCCATCCGTCGGCGAGACCCCCAGTCCCTCGTCTTTGCCAATGCAGTCGAGTACGACCACCGATTTAATTAGGATGACACTGAGGTCGTCGCCATGGCTAATACAAAGCGATCGAGGGAATTCCTCGAGGCCTGGTACTCCAGTGCGGGTAGTATCAACCGCCACGTTGACTTAGATGCCCATTACGAGGGTCTACGTTCACGACTGACTGCCTCCTGCCATAATCACGCATCAACTGCCGTGAATACAGTCGCCCGCATTCCAAATGATTCACCACTCACCCTCCCTCTCCAGCACAGTGTGCCGTAGTTGTTCCGCCTTCTCTCCATCCACCCCCTCATTCAGGGACCTACCATAACCTCGGCAGACCCCCCCCCCTCACACGTCAGTGGTCTTTCTTGACGGTCGAAAATCTACCACCAGCAGTTTTTTTCTCCTGAACCCTCCAAACCATGAAAACAACCATCAACTATATTTTTATTCCTTTACCTCAGGATTTTTTTCACTGCTGGTCGGATTTGTGTTTAATCGCTTCCCTTGACAATGCCTGTAAACTGGCATTAAATAAATTATTATTATTCTGTCCTATCACACCAACTGGTCTACTGTGACAACCTAACTTTCTCCCATGTTTTCATTTCGTCTGACGACGGGTTGTTGTCACCAGCTCGAAAATTCACGAGTACAACTCGATTTTTCCGAAGAACATCTCATATTTTTCATATGTATCTCTCTTACACACACACACTATAACACATCTGACAAACTCGAGTCTACCACGTGGCACCAACAGCCGTGGTTGGAAACAATGCAGTCAGGCCTGCTGGTCAGACTGCAGTGGGTCCTTCTTAATCTGACCACTGTGGCAATCCCATCTGTCTCTATTAATGCCCTTTTACTGAAGCCCAGAGTTGGGGGCAAGTTTATGTAATTCATACTGACCCAACTGTGGAAAACTGGGCGCCTCGGTGGAACTCAAACCCACGCAGTAAGGGGAAGGCTTTAGTACAGCCAACGCTCTAACCACTTGAGCTACGAGGCCCCACCGAACGACGCGAGTTTAATCACATTTGGGTCAAGTTACCCGCTCAACCTACTGCAACGTCTGGAATCCACCAAATCTGATATGGTAAATTGACTGCCCAAGCAGTTGGGTCAATATGAATTATTCAAAATCTGCCAAAATATCTATGAAGTTTATGTAATTCACAGACAGATGTTGACTAAGCCCCAGTCACTCAATAGAAACTAGAAGACGAGTCTCAGGAGGCAGTTGGGCAGAGGGAGGCACGATAGCTGCATGACCTCTTAAATTAACACGCGAAATGCTTTACGCAGTTGTAACAGTGTTTATAAGACGCAGTTGCGTACCTGTCAGAATCGGCGGCTTCCGCGTCTATCATGGTGCGACAATAGCTTGATTGACAGCAATTGCGTCATTCCATCACTTCCGATGGGTTCTTGAGCTTCTAGCTTACCCCTTCATTGTGAGGCAATGTCCTCAGTGTCCTTCATTACGTATTCTGTCAAACTCCAAGCGGTGTGCCGGAAATTGATCATTTAGTCTATCCTCCCATTTTTCCCCCCGCGAGCTAACTGAAATATGGGAGTGGAGGGAAGTGGCCACTGAAAAACTTAATAATTTCAAAGTAAACGTATCCTCTCTCTTTCTCGCTCTCTCTAGAGGTATCAGTTATTACAACACAGAAACTATGGGAGAGTGAAGGTGCTCTATGATTAATTGGTGTTGGAGGGTTCGAAAATTTGCATAAATTACTTGACTAATCATGTTGTATTTTAGGAGAGTTGGTACGCCTAGGTTCGGGCCGTGCCAGCCACCTGCGTCCTCTCGCGGGTCTTGAATGTCTTGACACAAGGTTCCAATGGGGAAGGAGAGAGTACGGCAGATGCTGTGCAAGTCGACTATCAACATAGACTTATTCACGTTCAAGCCACCGTACCGCCGACAACGACGGCCGAACTGTTTTTAGCCGTCGTCAGCCAGCCATACATAACCCCGAGGTGCGCAACCCCTGGGGTTCGATCCTGCGACCTTTTGGTTGGAGGTCCAACCCCCTAACCACTGAACCACGGGTCCATTGTCCTGTCGGCTGCTATCGGCTAGATTAACAATGTTAGAGGGACGCTCACCGATTGCGGTACGGAACTCCCTCGTCCTGTTTTGCCTTGGGCCTATCTCTTTCGGGCCCCGCCAACAGGCTTATAGCTGCGCATAGTATAGGCAGAAGAACACAGAATGTAAAAGTGAAGGTTCATTGTTCTTATAAGTCTACTGAGCATTGGAAAACCCTGACTCAGGCAGTTTACGGCTCACGCGGTTGTCACCCCTTGTTTTTGCAAAACTCCACCTTTGAATATCTTTGATTACGGATTCGAGTACAAGTCAAGAACGACGGCCGAATGTATATCTCGTTCTATCGATCGAGTATCCTTCCTTCTAAGGAGGTATTCTCAACTCCAGTACGAAGTAAGACCGAGTTATTCTGACGGATGGCAGCCTCCTAAATTTTAGCTTTTAAAAAAGTTATTATACAGTTTAAAGCTGTTTGGATTATGTACAGTAGGAAAAAATTACAGTGAATTCGTACTGGATCAGTCTCGTCCTCTTGTCCCTGTTTCATTTACCAGTGAGGCGTTCAAGTCATTAAGACATGGAACGTCAGTCAGGGCTCTTTTCGGTGTTACCATTGTTATTCGCGTTATGACACTTGATGTAGTACCTTACGCAGAGCTTCTTAACTCCCACATGTTGTTAAAGTATAAATTTTTAGTATTGACTGCCATCGAAATTACCATGAAATTTCAAGGTCGAACGGTCCTCGTGAAAAAGGGCGCGGTCATTGGTGTAAATGGTAACTATTTTGTCTGGACAACGGCCCATGCTCATTTTGGCGAAGCGGATTTCACCGGTTGGACCGGCGTGATTGGTCACATGACCTCCGACGAGTGTTGCATACCCAATACTCGCCGGTCGTTCCTGTCGGCCACAATGACGATGTATGTGATCCCGACCGGCGTAAACCCGCTTAACTTTGGGCGCCGCACGGCCTTTCAGTTATTGCATTTCATTGCTCCCCATCTCGGACGGACAATTTGGCAAGGGGAAGTGCGCCATTGAATCCTTCAGCCCCGAAATTATACTGGGACCAAATTAAATGCAACCCTAATACCAAAGGCTGTGCCGCTGTATTTGCGGTTCCATCCTCTGCATCCAAAATTTAGTCCTGTTGAGTTCTATCACAAATAGAAGGCGTTAAGGCACAAGTACAAGCAATAATCTTAATAGTAATCGGCAGCCAAAAGCCGAAATTTGTAACTCTCTTAAGTCAGTGAAAAGATTGTTCTCATTGTCCTATACTACTCGGATAGTGAGTACTCCCACGGCCTAAAAAGCTCATAGGTAATGAATAGTGTGTGAGCCTAAAAGTGGATGCACGTTTTCGAAGAAAAGCCTCGGACCTGTGTTTACGAATCTAGTCGGGACCCAGTTGTTGAGTCTCTTGCGAGCCTTAGAGCCTCTTTGAGACTGAAAGACTATGATCGAGGGGCGACTACTCGCGGAGTGCAACTGGTGCAAACCAATTTTTGTGATTCTAGAGATGCCTGTGTCTCCTCCGTGAATTTCAACGGAAGAGAATTATGCGAGTTTACGAAGCCATGTTCATAGTTATTTCAATCTAGGGTTGTGAAAATCGACCTCTACGAACGGTTGATCTGTGGGAGTTTTGGGTCACTGGCGACTAGGGAATATGGTTCACGGACTGAGTCTCCAACGTGGAACTAACTCGCCGATGAAGGGCACGTAATGCGGGTAATGCAGTGGACGGTTGTCGCCTAGGGTGCTTCGGTTACGCGTTCGTTCAATCCAAGTGGAAGCTCATGACGACCTCGCCTGTCTGAAACCCTGCCAATGTTGGCGCCATCGCCGTGGTGGCTGAGTAAAAAATCGATAAATAAGGTCAAGTCGGGCCTGGAGAGAATGCTGGACCCGGGGACATCGGTTGTTTGGAGCAAAACTCACTTTGAACAAAGAAATAACTTCTAAAAGCCCATCTAGTTTATTTTAGTGGTGAAAGACTGCACCGGGACAACCTCCCGTTCCCACGTCCTTCGCTCATTGCGTGCCGGTGCTAAAAAATATTCCGACCGACAGGAGATAAAATCCGGCTCAGCAGCTGGTAAGTGAGAAGTCACCTGGCAACCGACGCCCGGCTACATGCCACATGGGCATATTTACAAATATCTCCCTAGATATTACCTGAACGAATTTTGGAATCACACTCCCCGCTTTTTAGTGTCATATTTAACTTAAGACTACATTAACCCCGTTTGATCACGAACCACTTGCAACAAAAGTTAATTTCCTTATAGCGCACGATGTGAAATACTAACCAGAAACCCAGACATGATATTCATCGATATTATGCTGCTGCATGACACAGCCGCGAGGCGTTAAGCACCTCTGTTGGTCCTCTGGCGTTCTCCAGCTTTGCAATTTCATTTTTCCAATCTCCCCAAAAGCAGATGCGCTGACCTGAAGCAAGCCATTCGGGTTTAAGGCCTATGGGCGCAGTCTGAAAACTGATATGGATATATGAGCCGAACCCATGGGTTTCAGCAGGAACCGGAAACGTCAGGCGAATAAGGCTTTTGTCCCAACAATCGTGTCTCCCTCTTCACGACTGCCTCCTGGGACTCGTCTCTTCGTTTCTGTTAGCAACTTACACCGGAGAGTTTGGTGTTGAGACCCACGCATCTTCTTGTCGTCTCAATTGCGTAATAAATGTGTCAGCCAGCGTTTGTGCTGAAAGCAAGGACGCCTACTGTCTTCTTACTATGGTCTGGTCGAGGCGTAGACAAGCCATCGAGGTGACTTAAAAGTCGTGGTTTGGAACTTATGAAGCCTTGATAATCGAAACTCTAAAATACTCCTCCAAGGAAAATATACCCTGTATGCGTACAGCCAATTAGTTAGCTGGGTTTGATTGCTTATGCAAACCCGGCCATTCGTTTACAAGGGAATGGCAGCCACACGACTTATCATCGTTCTCCTGTCTGACAGCTTGATCGCGGTTATAGAAGAAGTCCACTGTGTGTTCTAGAGCAGAATGGGCACAGCGACGGCGATTTGCGCGCTAATTAATTTACAATAGCAACGGACTTGTGCGGCACCCACCACACTCTCTCCTCCTCTCTAACCTGGGCAGGATGTCACGGGAGAGACAAGAAAACCAGGGGTAGAAGATAAGGGGAAGGTGGCCAGTGTGGCGTCGGCCTGCGCACAGGCGTGCTTTCACACCCCCAGGCATGGAAGTTGTTATGGGTGCGCAGCTCAATAACGAGTGCCATACCCTGTTCTGGCCCCCATGTTGGTCTAGCATAATTCCCCTGTGACCCCATTTACGGGCCAACTTCTTCTAAAGGAGCTTTTTGCATTTGATCGCAACTCAACGATAGAAGTATCAGAATAAATTCGAAAAGTCCGTGGCTCGAACTGTGCCAGAGTGACTGATGCTTATTACAATTAAGAATTTTATTATCGCGTTTATTATAGACCGCTCCTCGGCCCACGAGGTGTGCCCTGCAATCCGACTAAAAACGTAGCTTAGGTCGTCTTAGGCTTGGGGAGATATACATCTGGCAGAGTAGAATGCCAAGGGTTAGATATTCGTCGGGTTCTGTTGCTTGAGACCTGCGCCTATGGTGCCCTTGGAGGCGTCAGCAGTAATGGAGGACGGAGCAGCTGTTAGAGGGCAAGAAAAGGTAGTTGTCTCTTCAAGGGTCATTTTAAAACGTTAGAAGCGTTAACGACTATACCGTGAGATGAAAACTCATAGTTACTGTGGCGCAGGAGATTGGTGAGGATAGTTGTCCAGTCGCTGTGGAACCGTGGAATAACCTTCCTAAGGCGATTGACATGTCTCAGTCAGTGGAGACATTTAAATATCGACTGAACAGACATATGCTACACCAACAAGCGGACTATGTGACTTTGTAACCACAAAGACCAGGTCCTCTGTGAATCAATGTCTGAATTTACTTGTTGCTGGAATTTTTTCGTGTTGTTGCCGATTTTTTGAATGTTTGTGTACAGCTAGGGAAGTCAAAGGCGTAAGACTATTTTCCTCAAATACACTGAATGCAGAATACTGTAATCACTGCATAGGCGTCAACTAGTGAGAACCCCTTTGCAAACCGTGTGCAGAGAGGTTGCCTAACGAGTGGTGGAGGACAGCACTATGCCTAGTTCCACCATAAGGCTGAATTCAGCTTTAACGATAGCTAACTGGCTGGTAATTAAACGACGAGAAAGGCGAAAAACCGGCGGTCCAGCGGTTAAAATATAATGCTTGACGGAATGTTTAATAGACTAGTCAAATTCAGCATACCTGGTGATAACCGGAAATTCCGAAAGCGAATGATGATATGAAGTGGGCGAAGGGATTGTTGAAGTGCATTGACCGGGGATGAAATGATGCTATTTTGGCATTTTTGACACAAGGACTACGTGAAGTCAAATAGTTTCTGGACTAAAACCCACAAGTGAACATAAAAGGCGTGTGGCATCGGCAGGGCGAATGGTGGCTCTACGTCAGTGATAAAAAATGTCCATCAACAAGAACGCACTAAAACAAGATTAAAGCTAGTGATCGTTAAGCAAACGTTTCACTGTGTGGCACTTTTAATTGCTTATGGGGGAAACAAATAGCTGAGTGACTTATGGTCCGTCGGAGGGGATTGAATTAGACAGCAGTGTCCACAAGGAAATTACACCCGTCGAAAAGTTGAAGCAGCCGATTGAGAGATGTTGGACTGTTTAAATCAGTCTCTGTTACTGGTCAGCAGGTAAGTTATCCACCGAGGATTTCTTGTAACGACATGGGGACCTATGTCAGTTTAAGCAGGTTAACGAGGGAATAATTGTAATTATTTATCGTGATAACAACTCAGACATTAGCTAAAAGCCCAGACCTGTGCGTTTCGCGGATCTTGTGCCGACGCCTGACGCGGCTGCGAGGAGTTCGTCTTATCAGTGGGTCTCCCAGCTTCCCCCGTGTAACTTCTGGCATATGAACTGGCACTGTCCGTAAAAGTCTGTCCCGAAAGATTTACTTCAAATTCGCGAATTAAGTTCCTCGGAAATCAAACAAGCAAGGTGAAACTGGAGTTCGTATACCTTAAAAAACTCACGGGAAAGATGGGAGGCCCACTGACGAGCCGAACCCCTCGCAGCTGTGTCAGGCAGCTGCATAAGATCTGTGAAACACGCGTGTCCGGGCTTTAAGCTAATGCCTGTGTTGTCATTGCTGTAAATAATCACATGGTTATATACTACTGGCTATGCGTTGGTGGTTCGAGAATATTATGCGGTCATTCCGCAGTAGCTCACGAATTTCAGCACAAACACTTATAACAGATTTCAAACCGTGCCTGAAAACGTCCGTTTCGAAAGATCTACTGCAAGTTTGCGCTTTAATTTTCTCAGAAATTAAATAAGGTACGCAAATAAGTCTTTCACCTTCCCCTTTTAGAGAGCGCATTAGGGACTGACAACAGAGCCTGCCGCAAAGCTAGCAAACCCAGCTTATTTTCGTCGCTGTGTACGGGGCAGGCGCTAACCGCTGCCACCGACACGATCGTGGCTACATGTACAGTAGTTTTTTTCCGAAAATGAGCATCCTGTCTGCTATTGGAGTATTCAATAGTTCTGGAGAAAACAACCGTATAGGGGGTCTATTCCATGCTCCAATGACCTCGTGAGAGGAGGCTTTCCGTCAGGCGTCTGTATAGGCCAGCCTCCTTTACAGTTTAAAGGGATGACCACTTAGACGGCCCATCCCAGCCAATTCGAAGAATTCATCAAGGTCTAGGGCACACTGACGGCCTCTGACAGTTCGGTAGGTTTGAATGAGACCGCTGCGCCGTTGCCTGTAATTTAGAGGAAACAATTTAGTTCAACATTTGAAAGGGGCTGGCCACCAAGGAGGTAATGGAAGCAAACATCCTCCTATCTGGCCGTTCTGGTGGGGAGTTTGAGGACCCCACATTTGCTAACATTAACATTTAGGAGTCGACGAGCTGACCAGCTGCTAAGTCGGCTTAGGCTCTCCTGAAATGCTTGTCTGTCTGCGTCAGATCCGACTGCTCTCACAGTTTCACATAGTAAGCAACCGTGACAGCGCTCCATCCCGTGTCGTCGGCACAGTCGTGGATGTAGACTAGGAAGAACCACGGCCCTCAGACTGAGCCCTGGGAGATAACACTTAGAACGGTGGTAGGGATTGACTTCGAAGAACAAAAGCACACGGCTTGCGATCTTCCTACAAGACATTTTGCTATCCGTCTCTGTAGCTCCCCTCTTATTCAAGTTTCAGATAGCTGATAGATAAGGCTCTTGTGTGGGACGTGGTCGACACCTGGAAATCCGTGTAAATTACGCCGATCCTACCTAGAGTCCTGAGAGTAAGTTATTCCTCTCCAGCAACTTCATTGCTGCCTTCCTACGCATGGTTTCCATTATTTTACAGAAAATTAAGGTCGGCCTGACTAGCTGGCAATTGTCGGCATTATTTTCAGCTCCATCCTTATATATCGGGCAGATCTTTTCCGCCTTCCATTCAGATGGCTGTTTCTCTAATTCGAATGACAAATAGAGGATGTGCTCTAGCGGTTTTGGCAGTTCGTTTGTAAATTCTCTTGAGATCTTGGTCTGTGTATTGTCCGCACACGAAGACTTTGCTTCTTTGGTATCTGGCAGCTTTCTTTTCATGACAGATCCCGGAAAGAGTATCGATACAGGCACAGGACCGGCGGTTGCAACAGCACTGCTGACATTGTAGTGCCGAAACTCCGTTTCTCTAGTGACTAACGAAGCAAATAACCAGTCCAAGTGTTTTGGCGTTCTCGCCGTTTTTAATGACTTCTACACCATTATTGTCCCTAAGTACTGTGACTAGGTACTTGTTTTTCAATCGATTGCTCATATAGTAAAATAAAATCTTGGGCTTTTTTCAGTTAGCATAATAATTCTGAAACCACCGCCCCTCCTTACCTCCATATTTGACCACATTTTCTCCTCTAGGTTTCCGGATGATCTAGTTTCTCTAATTCTCCCGTTTTTTAATTTTCTTCCTTAACCGATTATCGAGGTCTCTGGTTAATCAGGCAGGTTTAACAGTCGTTTTTGTATTTCCAATAGACAACAACACCCAATGAGACCTGGTGAAATCGTTTAAACGAAGTCCAGTCGTCCACTGGATCCCCCTCGAGCAAACAATTCCAATCCACGGGCATCAATTCGCTGTTCATTGTGCTAAAATCTGCCTTAAATATATTTCCTTTGTTTTCCTTTCTCCTGTGGTGTTGAGAATATAGCGAGTAATCTCACAGTAGCGTATTAAAACCACTCTTACCGAAAGGTGCACTGTAATGTACCTCGCCAACGTTAGAAAAGTCTTCCGTAAAAAACTAGGTCCAAGCAATTGGCTCTATGTTTCATTTTAAATCTCGTTGATGCCTTTACCTGCCGTCCTAGAAAGAAGTCGAGTGTGAGTTCTAATAGTTTGCAGCAGAAGGAGATTGGTAAAACTTCGACCGTCAGATTTTCCCAGTCTATTGCGGGAACGCTGAAGTCGCCAGGGGGTAAGAATCTCTTGATTGATCGCGCGCCTTTCGAATTTGGTTTCGAATTTTCGACCTCCGAGGGATTTGCCTTTTCTGGGATTTCTGCCTACTAGACGCATCGCGGGCCCATTTGGATTAAGAAATTGAAGCTTAATCAGCAATTCCTCTAACGATCCACACGGAACTCCGACAGAACTTTCTTTGAAACGACCATACTCCTTCGTATCAATTCTCTGCCAGCAGCATCCCGGGACTCCCCTTATCCAAGAGCGGCTGAGTCGTTTGCTATTTGCTTCATATTGTTGGCTTGGTTAAAAAGCTTCTCATACACCTTTGAATACTTCGTCCCGTACCTAGAATACCTTGCATATCCTTCGAATTAATAATGGGAGTCGACAAAACACCATCAGGACAATGTGCAAGAAACTCGCCGCAAGTGGGATTCGAACCCAGGTCCCGTCGTGGGGTGAGCAGCGGGATCACCACTGCACTATCGCGCACGGTGAACGGGCTGAAATAAATAAAGGAGTAAACATTATTCGTAGTACAAATGACTGCAACTCTGTATATATCGCTGTCAAGTCACCTCCCGCTAAACGAGCAAGGAGTCTAGTAAGCTGTATGGATACCAAATACGAAGACGAAGCCTGTACGACATGTTTCGGACTCCTTCAAAAATTTGCGGAAATGGAGAAGGAGATAAAGGGCCTTAAAGTGGAGATGGAGAAGCTGAGGAATCGCCCTCGCTATTCATTCAAAGAGAATGAAAGCGAGCGAACATACGCAAACACGGCTTCCTCGGCTGTATCGACGGAGGAGAAAGAAAATAGTAGGTCGCTAGAGCTTGATAGGAATGACACCCAGTGTCTTGTGCGAAAAAAGCGCGGTCAGACGCGATCTCAGCGAACAAAAAGAAATCTCAGGGTACCTCGAAAAGCACAGAGAGTCAGACGAGGGAACAAGAGTTGGCTACGCCGCAGACGAAAATTGCGCCGTTGAAAACGATAAATGATGAAAAGATCGTAGTAAACAGGCAGTCATGCGTTAGTCCTGTTAAATCAAACCTTCCTAAATCGGTGGAAGGTTGTAGCCGGGATGCACGCGATGAAGACTCTGTAGGTATGATTACACCACAAGGCCGTTTAGTTGATCGTTGTAAATGCATCGTTATAATGGGCATGCCTGAGTCTGTTTCAGACGCTCCAAAGGACAGAATACAGCATGACATAGAAATATTCCAGGAATATCTCAGATCGATCTTAATAAGAGACGAAAAAGTCACAGTATTAAAGGCTTTCAGGATGGGCAAAATTAAAGACTCAAAACAAGATCCAGACCGACCGAGACCGTTAAAAATTGTCTTTGACAATGACGAACAAGCGCAGCTACTTTTGAGCAGGAAAGCTGCGCTTAAACACGCCCATTCATCAGTTTTTTTTCAGCGGGACTTTTCACCCGCCGAGCGAGAAAAATGGAGGGGGCTCAAATTGGAAGTCCTCAGGCGGTCGAGTCTGGGCGAGACAAATCTCAGAATAGTGGACGGAAAAAATTATACGCGTCCAGAGGCCATTCCTCTGGAGAAAGCCCATAACTTTAACAGCTTAGGAGTGATGGAAAGCAGTTCATCCCGATCAGCTCCGACCGGCTTTTGCATTCAATCCCAAGAAATGGATAAACGCCTGTATGCCGGAGTTGCCCGTGCCAAATTGAGATTTTTGTATACCAATGCTCAAAGTCTCGTTTCGAAAATCGACGAACTCAAAGCGATAGTACCGGAACAAATCCCCGACGCCATCGCCATAACGGAAACTTGGCTTAATGCCGAAATCATGGATGCTGAAATTTCGATACCGGGTTACCAGCTGTTTCGTAGAGACCGTCAAAATAGGCAGGGCGGAGGGGTAGTCGTACATGTAAGGGAAGGAATTTCAGCAGTTGAAAGGGCCCACACCCTTTTCCTTGAATATGAATCCGTCTGGATAAAGATAAAGAAGAGCAATGCACAAAATCTAGAATTTCTGGCGATTTACAGACCACCAAATCTTCTGAGTGCAGCTGATGAGTCGCTCCTTGGTTTAGTCAAAGACATAGCTAGCAACCAAGAGGTACTTATTGCTGGGGATTTCAACGCACCTGCAATAGAGTGGGAAACTATGGCAGTTAACGGTGGACCAGCCTCTTTCAGCAATAAGCTACTGGACCTCACACTCGATCTCCCTCTGGCGCAACATGTGAAGGTACCAACAAGATTTCGAGAGAACCAGAGAGCAAATTGTCTAGACCTAGTTTTCACTAAAGACTTCTCTAATATCGGCGAAGTGTATTCCAATGCACCTCTCGGGAAAAGTGACCATACTACGCTATTATGGGATTACTCGCTCTTCTCTCAACACCAGAAGAGAACAGAGGGCCAACCTAATATATGGAAGGCAGATTTTAATATGATGAAGAACGAATTGCAGTCCGTGAATTGGGACCAAATATTCAGGGGAGATCCGGAGGACGACTGGAGATCTTTTAAAACGATTTCACTCGATCTGATTAGGCGCTGTTGTCCACCTAAAGTACAAAAAACAACTAGTCGACCTGCTTGGTTAACTAGGGACCTAAATAAGCAGCTACGGAAGAAAAGCAAAAGATGGAAAATATTCAGGGAAACTGCGTCACCAGCGCATTTCGAAGAATTTCGTCCTCAACGAAATGCCGTCAAAAAATGTATCCGTCAGGCACGGAAGGAGTATGAATCCAAAATTATACGACAGGCTGAACAGAAACCTAAGATTTTATTTCACTATCTTAACAGTAGACTGAAAAATAAGGACCCGGTCGCGGTGCTGAAGGATGGTAATGGTGTAGAGATCACTGAGAACAGCGAGGAAGCCGAACACTTAGGACAGTATTTTGCCTCGGTTTTTACTAGAGAAACAGAGTCTCGCAGTCGCAGTGCTAACAATGCTGTTGAGACTGCTGATCGCGTGCTTGACTCCATACTGTTCCCGACAGCTGTCGTGGAAAGGGAGCTGAAAAATCTCAAGGAAGCAAAGTCCTCGGGTCCGGACAATATACCGGCCAAATTCTTGAAGGAACTGGCGAATGAACTTTCCAATCCAATGGCGCACATCTTCCGCTCGTCATTCGAATTAGGGAGGTTGCCATCGGAATGGAAGACAGCAAATATCTTTCCGATATACAAGGGCGGGGCTCGCACTAATGCTGTTAGTCTAACCTGCATCTGCTGTAAAATAATGGAGGCCATAGTTAAGAAAGCAACTATGGAGTTCCTGGAGCAGGGCCATTTAATCTCAGATCTGCAGCACGGGTTTAGACAGAAACGCTCGTGTCTTTCCAGTTTATTGCTCTCGACGGAGCAGTGGACTCGCGCACTGGACGAGGATGGGAGGGTTGATGTCATATACACAGACTTTAAGAAGGCGTTCGACAGCGTCCCACACAAACGCCTAATCTACAAATTTTCTGAAATTGGGATAAGAGGAACGCTGCTGACATGGATTACAGATTTTCTTACCGGGAGATCGCAAACCGTGTGCATTGAGGCCTCAAGGTCAACTCCTATCCCCGTTCTAAGCAGTGTACCCCAGGGCTCCGTCTTAGGGCCGTTGCTACTGCTGGTTTACATTAACGACTGCGTCAACGACCTGGGATGCAGTGCCATCATGTTTGCTGTGGCGAACCATCAGATCTGACGCAGACAGGTACGCGCTTCAAGATAGTCTCAACCGCCTGAACATTTGGTCAGCTCGTTAGCTCCTTAATTTTAATGTGGACGAATGTGCGGTCCTGAGACTCCGCACAAGACGGACCAGTAAGGAGGACGATTCTTTTCAATACGTCCTTGGTGGTCAGCCCCTTTCAAGTGTTGTGGAACAGAAAGACCTGGGCGTCCTAATGACCACCTCGCTGAAACCATCTTCACAGTGTCAAAGGGCAGCCAAAAGTGCGATAAGGGTGTTATTTGCGCTGAGGCGAGGATTTGTACAGATCGATAAACAGCTGTTCGGAAAAACCTATGGGGCATTCGTCCGGTCTCACTTAAAGTATGCAGTCCAGTCCTGGCAAAGTTGATTGAAGAAAGATTATCAACGACTGGAAAGAGTACAGGCGATAGCTACGAAGATGGTCAATAATCTTCATCATTTGCCTTACGAAACCAGGCTGACCGAACTAAATCTGTTTCCTCTAAATTACAGGCAACTGCGCGGCGATCTCATTCAAACCTACAGGATTGTCAGAAGCCGTGAGTGTGCCCTAGACTTTGATGAATTCTTTGAAATGGCCCGGACTGACCGTCTGCGTGGTCATCCGTTCAAACTGCAAAGGAAGCGGGCTCATTCGGACGTCCGACGGAACGCCTTCTCTCACAGGGTCATCGGGGCATGGAATGGACTCCCTGATGCCGTCGTTCTTTTCGAAAGTGTCAAATCCTTTAAGTGCAGACTAGACGCTCATTTGTTGAGAACCTACTGTACATATAATAATGATTGTTTTAGCGGCGGCCGTTTGCGCCTAGCTCACACTTACTGCTAACTTCTTAGCTTTTCGCATTTGCTGATGTAATTGATGACTTTATTTCTGTTTATCGATATGAATAGGGAGCTCAAGGGCAAAAGCCTCATTCCCTTAATAAACTGACTTCCTCGACCGAAAGAGGACCAAGTAGTCAGTCGAACTTGGACGGCTCGGTAGCTTGTAAGCATCATGAATTCTATGTTTTGTGTGTTACTTCTTCTTATCTTTATCCAGATGGATTCATGCTCAAGGAAGAGGGCGTGAGCTTGTCTGACTGCCAAAATTCCTGTTCGCACCTTTACCACTACCCCACTGCCCTAATTTTTTTGAAGGTCAGTGCAAATGAAGTGGCGTTATTGTATCGAAATCTCAGTCTCTTCAATTTAGGCTTTGAACCATTTTCTGTTATGGGAATGACATTGGGGTTTCGATCTGAAACTAGCATCTTGAGTTCGTCGAGTTCCGAAAGGAGAATTTGGGCATTCGTTTACAAACATCGCGATTTCGCCTAAGTAACGCCGATATTTAGGCGTCTGGCCATTTCGTGCGATTGAATGCAAAATCCTGCCGGCATTGATCTACACGGGTAGGTGTCCATCAAGCCTAAGCTGTAAGGGTTATAGACTTCCTCCGTAGAAATGACCTCTGGCATGCTTAATATCCTGTTTGGTACTTTGAGATTGCTCTCGCCCAGGCTTGACCGCCTGAGGATTTCCATCTTAATCTCTCTTCAGATCTTTTTCTCTGCCAGTGAAAAGTCCCGCTAAAACTGTTGGATGGACATATTGGACTGCGAATTTCTTGCCCAATAGTAGTTGCGCTTATTTTTTATTCTGTAAGACATTTTTAGTGGTCTCAACCGACCTGACTCATCCTTTGAGTCTTTTGTTTGGCCTAGCCTGGAAGCCTTTTATACACGGGCTGTCTCATCATCCTTAAGGAGGAATTTGAGGTATTGGTGGAATATTTCCATGTCGTAGTGTATTTTATCGCTTGCGTGTCAGAAGCGGCCTCAGGTGTGTCCTTTATAATAACACATTTACTGTGGTCATTCATGAGCTCCGTGGTGATTTCTTACGTGCAGAAACATAATTACGGATACTCGGGCCATCGTCATCTTCTGATTTAGGAAGGTTTGGTGACACGAAGACAACGCATAATTCCGCGTCCACCAGAACTTCTAGATTATTCACCACAAGCGGCAGCACAGATTTATTCGCAACGTACTTGACTTCTGTTCCCTAATTTGATCATCTTTCTCCTTATGGGAATTCGTGAGACATCTTCCGTTCTTTGAACTCGTGCCTAACCAGGCCTTTCTTCCTTTGATGGGACCCCGACGGGTCTTTAATAAAAATAATAATAATAATTATTAGTAATTTTGATTTTCACGCACATCGAGCACCATAGACTCACTGTTTTCTCTTTCTTAGCTTAACACGGCCTGGGAAGCCGTGGTTGCGGACGTTCTTTCTTGTTTTCTGAAATTTGGATGACAACAATCTCCCTTCTTTGGGCAGATAGTAAAACAGGTTCCTCGATTTCTTAATTTCCAACTTTAGGCCCTTTATCTCCCACAACATTTCTAGAAAAATTTGAGGGAGTCCGAAGGACGTCGTGCAGACCTCATCTTCGTAATTGACATCGGTTCAGCCTAAAATGCTCTTTGCCCGTTTGACGAGAGATGATTGATAGCAAAAGACACAGATTTGTCGTCATTTTTGCCATGGCTGAATGTTCATTCCTTCGTTTATTTCAGTCCGTGCATTGTGCGCCGCTGACTGGATACCTTGTTGTTGAGGCGACGGATTTGCTGGAATTCTATTCCGACTTGTAGTGGATATTTAGCGCATTGATTTTAAGTCTTGTTATCGTTTCCCATTATAAATGGAAAAAATGTGGACTTTATTCAGTACTATGAGACGAAGAAATGTTAGGATGTCAGCGATGTGGAATAAATATCGGAACGACTCAGCCATTTGTAGATTGGCGAAGTCCATCGAGCTGTGGACAGAGAAGCGGTCAGATGAATATATGTTCTATCTATCAAAACCCTGTTGTAATTTTTTTTAAATGGGGTTGTTGCTGGCTTGGCCCAATACTTACTAACGACAGGTTGTGAGAGCGACCAGTGCATGGGAATTCCGAAGAAAGTGAATTCCTCTCAGATCCAAACTTTGAAACCAGTCATAGGCATTGAAACGGTAAGTGTTGTGTTTAATCGTTTCCCTTGACAATGCCTGTAAACTGGCATTTAATAAATTAAATTAAATTAAACTGCAGAAACCGTTGGGGTTGGACGGGCCCGAGCCTGCAGTCATATACTTTGGGCAGCAAATGATGGGAAAGATTCGAAGGTTAGTTGCGAGGATGCCGCTAGATGCTGAATCATTATTGAAGGTTTTTGAAGGGTATCAAAAGTTTTCAAGTGTGTTGTAGTCCACGTACAGGCCTCTGAAGGCCATTAAATGCCTATAACAGTCCTTGAAAGCAAGAGCTTATGTCCATACATATCATAAGCAAAACTGGACTGAAGCAGAAAAGTGTCCACGAGTGAATGAGGACGGCAAATGTAACTTATTTTAAAAAAATATCTTGGCACATGTTGAACCCCCTGATCGGTCACCCACGATGCTTGGCTTCTATTAAAACGCAAGTTCTTTATAGTAAAAATAAGGAAGTATTCAAAGCATCAAATATCGATTCCTTCATCTATCTGAATATCCCAAAGTTGAGAAAATTTTAGTGTGACCGTAACTCAGTGGTAAGGGAAACCGCGTTGGTTGCCCTTGTTTGGCGGGTGGTTTGTCATGGTCTTCCGCACCTCAACTGCGTTATCTGCCAGTTTCCTACGCACAGAACGATATGTCTATGGTTTATTTATCATTGTAGAATTCATTCTATTTGTTTATAAGGCTTTATCTTATAACTATGGGACGGGCGCATACGCTTTGGAATTTATTATATACCTGGAGTGGTGCTTATGCGAGTCAAGTAGACAGTTCTTTTGTTCGTTCGCCAACAAGGCTTCAGCATACCCTCCCATCGTCGCAAGCACTGTGCTTATTTTTCCCTCCTTAATTGGCTTGTTCTTCTTTCTCTTTTTACAGTCTTTTATTTTACAGTTTGAGTTTATTCTCTGCTCAATTTTTGCGCTTATGTTAATCATTCATTCGATTGTCCACGTTTGCCTCCTTTCATCATTTCCACGAAAATTTTGATCTGTCAAATAAACTTCATCAGCCTTATTTTCTTGCCTCCTTTGCTAACTTCTCATTTGGAAATATGTACTTTAGGCGTCGCTACATCTTGTGCCGGAATATGATCAAACCTGGTCCGGCCTTGATAAGGAGGCTTTGATTGTCGCAGTTGTTGGTGTGGGAAACGTCAGCCAGCTCTGCATGGACTTGCTTATTTCCACGTTAAAGACCAACTTCGTTGGCTACCTAGAGTCCCCATGTATTCCCGCTCTGGTCGGTGCTGCGCCGTATTCTACTGATCCTGACAAGCCGTTTTTGGCTGGCTCACTGGAAGTACGTTATACTTTGTAATGCGCTTTCCTGCTTGGTACATCCAAAAGCCCTCCATTTTTCGCGACAGAGTGTTTTCATAGATATAGATACATACTAGAAGTAACTATGTGACATTGACATTAGACACACCTCACAATCGTGAGTCTCGCTGGGCTGCTGATTGGGTCGTCTCGTCACTTAAATAAACTCACGACAAGAGTCCGTCTTAGCCTTCATTCTGCTGTTTTTTGGCCCTATTAAACGTCTCTGATATTCAAAAACAGACGTCGTCGTCCGTACCAATGTTGTCATAGCCAGTCGTAAAACTTGTTTCGACATTGAAGACGACTTGCGTTTGGGGCAACGTTGGGCAGTACCATTCGTACCCTCCCATTCATGCTGATTCAGTGGCTTGACAGCTTAAAAATATTGTCGGGGACCTATTTTTGTACGTTTTGAAGGCCACATTGCGTTGCATTCTAATTGAACTGTCTGCTATTGGTCTCATTACTGCAAAACTGACTATATATACCAAGAATTTCCTTCCGTAGTCTAACGTTCTCCAGTCTTCTGCAATCCACTTATCGCTGAAAATGATGACTCCAGGTCAAAGTTCCGTGCAACTCCACAGGATGGATGGGTGACTGAAGAGGCCACTGGGCATTTGGTTGCCGCACGTAAGTGGACATGTGGCTCAGCGGACTGTTCAGACCATGTGAGCAGGTCTGGTGATTAAGTAGAGCGCAGTGGCTGATCCAGCGTAGGATCACGGCTCGTGCCTTCATGCATGTGTCGGTTCTTCAGTCGACAAAAGCCAAACTTCGCTCACTGACATCCTATCGATGAGAGTTGTCGTAAATACACGCTAAAGAGGAACCATTGTGACCTGGCTATCTCCCAAAACGGACATATTATCACGCCAATTGGAAACGTTAAAATTTAAGGCTTTTAGCGCTGTTTTATAAGTGAACCTATTTTGGCATCATTACAGTGGGAGACGTTCGCTGAGATTTGGCCCCACCCTTCTTACCTGACGACATGGCTGGGTCAAAGCCGTTGTAAAGAAGATCGAGCATAGTAAACGGCACTGTGTAGCGTCTGCGCCCCTCTGGGGTAACAGTGATTGACTCGCCTCTCGTTCTGACGCAAAAACGTCGCCGTTCCTGAGGGTTACCTCTCCCACGTGGTATTTTGTCCGTCCTTTTCGACGAAGAATGGTATTTTGTGACCACCCATCACCATCTTCATCCCGCTCTGACTTTTTGCGTATTTGTGTGTATCTGTTGCTGCTTTCGGAAGGTGCCATCCTTTGGGTTTAGTAAGGACCTTGATCTGGCCATCATAATGAGAGGTGACGTCCTCAGCGTGTTTTATAACTTTTTACGCTTGCTTTTCCATTCACACACTAAGGTCGTGGTTGGCCGCTTGTTTCTGAACGCTCGAGTCTAAAGCCTTATCGCTTAACAGTAACGGGTCCGAATGCACATGAATAATTTAGGGATTCTGGGTGTTCAACTTAACTATCGTGTGTCAATGTCGGGTGTCTTCCTGGCACTTTACTCTCGGCCTCTTCTGAAAATGGAACGGATAAAAGTCCTCTGTTTAGATTGCGTGTTTGACCTAAAACAGCGTGGTCGGCGTGACGATTTTCCCCATTTCCAACTTTATTTAAAGATAGTCTGCGGCGATTCCGTACCGAAAGCGAGCATTTGAACGATCTTGTTAACCGTTGACTTCCTTGTATCAACCCTATTGTCGATTGTAAGCCTGAACGCTATCTTACACCCAAAGTAGATCAGTGACTGACTGACTGAGTTGTTCACTACTAAAAGGCAAATGATCAGTAATGTTAGTTCTCGTGTCGGGGCACTGCGCAGTTGCTGTCATCCATCTCTTTCCTAAAGTCTGTCCTTTCCGAAACTGGCGAAGTCCAAACTTCGTCACGTCTTTCTTTTTACAACGAATGTGGGCATACATCCGTCGGGAAACGGACGATCATGGGCTTTTTTCTTTGAGTCTTTTATGCGGACATCCGTACATTGTAGTCCTCTTTCTGGGCTCATTCTTATAAACTATGTCCGTGATCTTTGGTCAGGTTTAGGAGCTTAACATAGTGCCTGTTTATTCGGTGGCTGTCGGATGGCAACAACCATCCTGATAATTCCTTTCCGTTACCGAATCTTGATGCCTTTTATGTCGTAAGTTGTGCTTCTAAGTGTACTTTTTGACTGTTAGACAGATTACCATCGGAGCATTTCTCAGCAGCGTTGAGGGCGATTATCATTCGGGGATTGTCGCAGATTTGGACTAGTAGGACTGAGCAGTACTTGCGCACCTTACATCCTAAAAAGTCCTTTCTCGTTTCCACGTTTACAAGATGGTTCAGCTTCTTCAGAATTTGGCAACCACCGTATTTGCATAATTAGGTGACAACCGATTTGACCTTAAGAACCTTACCTTATTTTCGGTTGGTCGAGGCTAGTGTCGATTAAAACTTGCCCAAGTGTGTCGATCTTCCTCTCAGAAATTAAGAACGAACAGTGAAGAACAATCCAAAATATCCAGTTTGATGGCCTAGGATCTGTAATTTCCTCGATATAAGAGTTGAGAAGTCCAGCGGCAGAAAAGTTCCGTAAGAAGACTAAAAATCTCACTTCAGAATGATCACTGTATATTTGAACTTCCTTAGCTTCGTTGTCTAGCCGGAAGTTTTGCTTTTGTATTTTTGGTTGCGTTTTTCACCGGAATCTGAAAGAGATGGCTATTTTGGGCACTGTGTTGGAATACACCTGAAGAACAAGTCCTGAGAACCCTTGCTGTTTTCGTCAAATGAGTCCTAGTGCAGCCGCCACGTCTGTTCATGGGCACCAGTGATAGTTACGATACACGTTAGTCTTTTGGAATATTTATGTCATATTTTAGTCCCGCTTTGCTTGCTCTGGAAGCGAACTGCTCTCCAGGCCCTCCATCGCCCGTCAGGGTGACATCTAACTCCTGATTTCCCCTAAAAGCATTTGGTTGTTTGACCCTGAAGTTTCATCTATTAAGTGGGTAGATAGTCGTCAGTCCAGCTTCCAACGCTGCCTTCGTGACCTGCACCTCCGGACTGCCGCCTTCCACCTCCATATCATTTGCATGTTATCAGTGGTGCTGAATTGCGTTCGCTTAAGTCGTTTTGCGCCTAACATGTCTGCGATTACTCCTCATTTGTTCACTCCTGGTGGTTTTCCTTACGACGCCTCCCTACGCACGACAGTTTTCGCTAAGCGATTCGGTAAGTCCGATCTAATCTTAGCTGCGAGAGCCAAGTGCAGACGACAGAAGAACAGTCCCCACATCTAGACGAGCGGATTTTGTCGTATTGTGGAACTGATTACCTCTGTCACTTCAAATGGCGGCGAATTAGGATAGAGAGACCGAGTTTCTGGAACGCGCGACAGACAATCAACCAATATGACAGCTGTTTTTTGAAGGTGCTTCATATATGTGAGGCGAATTCTTTGTAGTTGTTCAAATACGCGATCTTGAGGAGCACTCGTTTCTTCCTTCTACGCGCATAGCCGAGCGTTGACAGTCATAGAGGACAGACGGAACGGATGTCTGGTCCACACGGATTTTCTGTTGCTTAAAATATCGTGGGGCTACATAGGCACCTTCAAAAAGTAGCGAACAATCTCGTGAGCATAGTCGGTTAAGGTCTCATCTGATAGCAGCCCATATCCGAGGTATTTGAAGTTGCCTACTTCCGTAAGCCAACAACCATTAACCAGAAGACTGCCCTTCCTTCGGTCAAAGATGCAGCACCAGAATATCTCGATTTTACAGCGTTGGTGGGTAAATTATCTGATTTGGAAGCCTTGTTCACCAGAGATGGTGCACCTTGTTGGTCTTGTAAGCTGAAGGTAGTAAGAAAATGTGACCAGTGTTGTCGAGGTCAGTCGGTCAACGCCTGGGTACAAGTTTAACACAGTCGCAACAGTGGACTTGCACGAAGGTGGGGATTGCCCGTTTATCTAAATTCTTGTCACTCCTCCACAGTCGGCACAGCATGCTCACGGTAATGCACTGCTTCCATTCCGATCTTCAGCCTTGCGTTTGGGAACCGATAGCGGTGGACAGATTTAGATGACAGTGTGAAACATCCCATTAGAATTCCTGCCGAGCCTTTGCTAGTTTGACCTTTGGATTTGGTGTCCATCGAGATCGACGGAGGAACTGGCTATGTATGTGAAAAAGCCGGACCAAATGATCCTTCCTACATTCTCATGCTGTTCGCCGTTGATTATTCCTCAAGTTACTCAATAATGTCTATAATAGCGAAAGGCTCCTATAGTAGTTTGTCTCTTTTGTCATTCTAGCATGGCCCTTTGTAGTAGAAAGTATTTGGGCTGGATTCATATGTGTCAGCCAGGCTCATTAAGTCCGATTTTGGAGTTATTTTTTCTCTGTCGTCTCTGACGGCGGTCGCAAGTAAGGTCCTGTTTACAGCCTCAGTGTCACATTGACGTCCGTCATCGGGCTTTGAGGTGCTTTATTGGACAGCCAATGTGTCAGACGTCATCGCTCTGTGATCCCAGCAGTCTCGTCGCCGATGCCTCTATGTGTGTTTGCTTCGGAGCCAGTCCTCACTGGAGGTTGTTTGGCTCCTTCTGTGGACGCTCCGGGTCACCAGCAGGCAACTGGAGTGTAGCCACTATCGCGTTGTGGAATGGAGTGTTAGGCTAGACCAATGTGTTTTGAGAAACCACATAGCGGTAGGCACGTATACTTACCTTCATTCCATCAAGTGAATTTCCATCGGGCATCCCTCTCGATGTCATCCGTCGTAAGTCCGCGAGACGGATAATGGAGTTAGATGATCTATCATGGGGCTATTTTCCTATAGCCAAAACCTACCACGACTTCGACTGCACCCGTATTCCTGCCCACAACACCATCCTACAAGCGTCCAACGTTGAGTTAAACTTTCAGAAGGGGCCCATTTCATTGTTCGTTCTATTTACATGCCTTATTGACTGAATTCTTGGGATGAATCCATCTGGTGTTGAACCTGCCCGTAACACAAACCGACCTCCACTAGATCGAATACTCTCTCATCAAATAAAGAAGGCCCACAGGGTCGTGATGTCGAGATTGCTTCATCGACCAGCTACTTCTCGGACATAAGAAAAGTCTAGTGTATTCTTTAGCTGTATCTATCAACAGGAGAGAACAGCCGTCGGACAAGGGCAAGCACCTCGGGGACTGGTTGTCACCAAAAGCCACTTGGGCAATGTTGCCCTGTTGGATTTATGCCAGCTCCTGATGACATCAATGTATCCATCTTGCCATTTCATCTACCCTCCGCCCATCTCGATGACTCTAAATTAGCGCTCTGCGCACAGAATATGTGGACAGACCGGGAGCATTTAGTCGCCGTCGCTTAGTGATCATCCTTCCAATGCCATATGCAGACCGTTGCTAAGTGCAATAGTCCATACTCTCTGCACCATCGCAATGGGACGTCAGTCCCACCGACAGAGAAAGGCGACTGCCGCGGTTTGGGCGCATCGCCGGTCACATATCCCACAATATCAGCGTCACCGTTTTAAGTCCGCACCACTCCATCACTGGGAAGGACGAAGATTTGGTCAGCTAAAAACCTGCCTCGGCACTGATGGATACGTGGAGACCCCGACCGTTGGAAAAGAAGGCTTCTATAGCCGCTGCTGTCAGTTGCCACAACTAACCGTTCTTAGAGAAGAACTGTACAGGGCACCGTTGAGGACGGCCAGACTGCGTTTGATCACAGTCGTGTGAAGTGCAAGCAAGCGCTTAGAATAACTCGGACCTCGCAGTCAACCCAGTGTTTGTTTGTGTGGAGTGGCGGACTGAAAGTCAGGCTGCGATTTCTCCTTAGTGGGGCCTCAGTGCGGTCCGAGCCGGTGTGGTGGCATGCGCCTAGATGCGGATTTTCGCTGTTCCAGCCTCATGCATCCTCTCTTCCCTCCGATCTTCTTGGCTCCGTCACAACAGTGGGCTCAGATGAGGGAGGGATGGGTGCGGTGGATGCTGTGCAAATCGGCTGCCACTCTAAACGAATTCATGCGCAAGTCGCCGTTCCTGCTCCCACCCTGACGGACATTGCCGTAAACGACGGTCGAACTGTCACTTCAGTTTTACTTTGCTCCAGATTCCGTCCTTTCTTGTCGAGTTTTCAGTCTTTTGCATTTTGCCGGCCTGTTTCTAAATGCCGGCTATCGCAGTGCTGACTTTTAAGCCTGTAGTGTTATTTGGCAGTTTAATACTCATAGCCTTCCCTTCCATGCTACATGGGAATGTCGTCCACCGAGCTAGCCCGACTGGGGGATTTTCTTTAGGGCTACGATTTAGGGCCGCTGCAGACGATCGCATAGCATTTAAAACAGGCATACACAGCAGGATTCATTGGCACCGGAAGGGCTTCAACGGTCTTGTCTGGTTTACTTGCCAGCGGTGGCCGAAGATAATCCATATTCAGCCCAAGAAGATCCGAGTTCCTAGGCAAGATTTGCTTCGTTATTGAGTTTAGCGCTGTGCCGGTTGAACCGCGGCTTCATGCCGCCAGCTGTGATCGTGGCCGTTTCAAGTCACTCGAGACTAGTGTTCAGCGGTTTGACGTTTACCCTTGGGCACAGTGACATGTGATCAATTATCAGGCGTGCGCGCTGGAACTGGACCGATGTTTGTTCGCTAACAACACTCAGGCCCAAATCGCTGGCCGTCCGAGTCTGGGGTTGGGGTGTGATCGACTGGCCACGGCAGATATGCCAGAAGTTATCACATTCCAGTCTCCCCCTTTTCACAAAAAAGTATCTCAGTGAGTCTATAACGATGGGAATTATTTGGTTTAACTTTCTCAACTCGGGAAAACTATCGTTCATTTCTCCTTTTGAGGCACGGACTGAGACCTCTGCCAGCTATGACTGTCGCTTTAGCATTTTTCCCCAGTCATGTTGCTTCGGGATTCTGTCGTTATTATCGCATCTTTATTAAATTCTTCAGTTGTACCATGTTCCAGACCGGAAGACTTTTCTACTTCAAACAAGAGCTCCGAACTTCGCCGGCACGCGGAAGAAGTTCGCCGCTGAACTGCAGAACTTTGTCCTGCAGCACAAGTTTTCCAGAGTAGTCCTCCTCTCGAGTAGCTTTGCAATGGCCCGTAAGGTATGTCTTTATCAGCCCCTTGGTGGTTATTTTAATTTCAAATTTTCCTACCTATCTGTTACTGTTTTCCTACATATTCGGAGATAACTCTCTTAAGTGCCAACGACAGTTAGACAACCAGTCAAAGTTTTGTTAGATTGTTGTTGTTGTGTTACTGTTCTCTCTGGACAGAATAGTCCCTGGCTCATCGGATAGCTCCTATATTGGGCTGTTTAGTGGAACGATGGTCTTTTGAGGGCCGTTCCACTTTCCGATGACACTTTGACCGTCGCAAGCAAGGACTTTCACCTTGAGACCCTAATAGTGAACGCAGCAACGGTGACTTACAAGTTAATCAGTTTATAGTGAGTCAACCTTGCGCAACATCAACCTGCCCTAGTAATCCTCACTCCTTCGATTTCCATACCCCTTTTGCGTGTTAACCTTCTCCCTCTTTCCTTCGCAAATAACGTTTTAAGTTACTCTTTTCGGTGATTAGTCTACGTGTACTAACCACGGATCTTGCTGGTTTGCATTAATTTTTTTGTGAAAATTCAAATTGCTGCATGTTTCTTATTCGTCATCAAAGTTATGCAGCGACTGATTGTAGTTGATAAGCAGCCGCGAAATTGGTTGGTTCCAATAAATTCTGTTCTCTATGCCTGTTTTAAAATCTACCACACTTTCTTCTTCACCCACTTTTCTCGGAAGGCGAAATAGTGTCAAGATGACCAGAAATTGACGAGAGCACATTTCTCGACAGGGTTAAATGGCGTCTACGCGTGCCACGCACAAACGGAAGGACTCGACTCTCTCTTCAGGATAGAGAGTCATATTGGAATGGCTTCCTCTGAATTCGGCCCCTAGGGCACCCTCACCCAGTCGACATCCTAGCGGCCCCGCCTTGTTGTAGCCATGGGAACAGGGTTGAATCAGACGTCTGCGGCACGCACAGCATTCTCAGTCATTACGCCCGGTCCCGCCTCCGGGGGTCTTCACTCTGTCTTGACGCCAGGCTCAGGCTAATGAGGGAGGAGAGAGTGCGACAGATCCAGCACGAGCTTACTATCACTTTAAATTACTTTGTGCGCAAGTCATGTTCCCGCACCTGCCCTGGTGGACATCGGCGAACTGTCACCCTGTTTACTTCCTCGGTTGTTCTCTTCACTATCACGGTACAATCTTCCCAACTGTCTTTCCCTCCTGTAGGATGCACAGCTTCTCGGGCTTCCCGTGGAGTTTGAAATGACCGGTTTCCCCGACTCCGCTTATCAGCTTCTGAGATCTTTGGGTTTGTCGGAGATACCGAAGGAGGAAGGACCTACTGGGGATACTTCAGAGAGGAGACGGAACATCCCAGGCTCCGGCTGCGCCGAGGCTCTGTTCACTAGCCTCTCCTCCGGTGGCGTGTCCACAGCTCTGTTAAACATCTTCACATCGGAGGGCGACAACCGGGGTGATGCAGTCTACATGGCCAACCTGCTGGACTCCTGGTTGCACCTACTGTCTCCTCAGGCTGTCTCTGCTGGAGTGGACCCTACTAAGTGGAGGACTCCAGACTGTTGGAAGTTTTTGTATGGTGCTGACCCGGACCCCGCTTTATACTAAAAAATAAGCTTCAACGTCAAGTAGTCCTTTTTATTGAATGGCTTGTAGTGGTCAAGGACGTGAGATCAACTTAAACCACATGCAATAAGTTTGCTCCGATTAGTAACAGAAGTCAGGAAGTTGTGGGAACAGGTTTATTCTGTACACAAGGCAGGTCGCCGTAAGTTGGCTGTATGCTTGTGGCAGAGATAAGCGTACGTTCTGGAGAGCGTCAGTTGCGGTGCCTTCTGTGTGTCGCTACCACCAAAACAGGGTGTTGTGTCCTTCTTGCCTCTGTCCTGTCTGCTCAAATTTTCGTCCGCAAGGGCGGCGTCCCGTGTGTGCACTTGTAACCAATCAGCGAAAGAGATCGCATTGATTAGCTTCGAAAGCACGTGAGGGTAGTGGCAAGTTATCGACCAGGAGTGTGGTGTGGACGTGATTGCGGATCGTGGGTTGGCGAGCGCAACCGTGGCGCGTATACAGTAGAACGAGAAGACAGAGAAAATGCTGCTACAACTCCCCCCAGACACCAAACGAAGTGTAGGGGTTGATATGCTAGCCAGCCACGAATCTGTCGGGCCAGCGGACATGACGACCGGATCGGGTTCGGCGCATCGGTGAGGGAATGGCGTCAGACGACGGCGTGGGCGTCAACGCCTGTGACGGAGAAGACGGTTGGGGTAAGTTCGATTGGCAGTCGTCGAGGGATGCAGGTTTGGCACGATCAATGCTGACGGTGTCCGTCTTTCCGTTGCGCTCGATGACAAAATGCTCGTCAGACCGTCGAAGGACTTCGTAAGGCTCGCCATATGGCGGTTGCAATGGTCGACGGACTGCGTCATGCTGGACCAGGACGAGATCGCACGTGTCCAGGTTGGGAGGAATGAAGGAACGAGTTGGAGAAACGCGAGTGGGCGTTGCGCGGAGAGTGTGCATCGCAGTACGTAGTCGGTCCACATAACTGCAAGGCTCGAGAGACGTTAGCTTTTCTGAAGGAGATACCAACTCATCGGGAAGGCGTCATGAAGTTCCATAAACAAGGTCAGCTGCAGTGCAACCGATGTCGGCTTTGATAGTGGAACAAAGGTACAACATCCCCAAGGGAAGATTATCCGACCATCGAGAAGGATCAGACTGCGCCATGAGGGCAGTCTTGAGCTGTCGATAAAAACGTTCGACGAGGCCATTTGCTTGAGGATGGTACAGGCTACACACTGACGGTGCACACTTGGGTGGTAAACAACACAAACATCACTGACAAAGACACCGCAGGCTGAGATGGCCATTTCTGGCCTGCTAAACGTCATCAGCCAGCCGTATCCAGCCTCCGGTTTGCAGAACCTGGACTTCTAGCCAGGTTTTTTGGCCGCTTGGGCGTTTTTAGGTCCAACATCATTCTATCATTGAACCGCGGGCCCCTTGTTCTATCGGTTGCGACAGGGAATAGCAGCTATCGTGGGAGGTGCGTCTACTGGTTGGGTTGCAGGACAGACTCGTTGCTTTGTGCTTTGAGGCTCAATCTAGAGCCCACACAGGCGGCCCCGTGGGACCCAGATATCACACAGGAACACCAACGAGGACAAAGGTGACTGGGATGATCATTTCCGGCTTGTTAGCCGTCGTCAGCCAGCCATGCCCAGCCCGAGGCGCAGTGGGACCAGCGTGTCCCGTATTTTTTATAGTTCCTCTAACTACACGATTCTAGCGAGAATTCTTATTGAGTAGGCGTCGCTGGCAAAGATAATAAACACTTGGGTTATTGCCTCATAGCCAGTTGCCCTCACGAGACAGCCGTGGCGTAAAACCAAACGAGCACTTGAGATCTGATTCCAAGCCAGTTTATCATCGATTTCCGTCTCCTGCACCCGGGATAGGTCGGTTCAAGTCACTCTCACGTGACTGGGTGTTGTCTATCCAACGAAAGCGTACACGCAATCCTTATTTTCTATCGTTCCCAGGTTAATAGTGATCCCCCCTTCCAGAACCCGGTCAGCCGCGCAGATGTTTATTCGTCATGGCAGTATGTTTTGTGAGTTTAATATCCTTTTTATGGCTGCTGCACTATCCATTTAAAGTTAGACCGTGGGGGGGGGGGGGAGGTTGCACACCTCGGGGTTGAACGTGACTGACTATGACGGCTTACAAGCCAGAAATGGCCATCCTAGTCTCCCTGGTCTTTGTCGATAATGCCATTTTGCCAATGCTTCGGGCCGCTGTACAGCTGCTTATGGGGCTCGAGAGAGAGAGAACCCCAACGGACAGCGGGTTTATTGAATTCCGTAGCGCGATCGGCGCGCGCCCCTCTACCACCGTCAGTATATCCGATCGCAACCGACAGGACAGCGAACTCGCGGCTCAACGGGTGGGGCGTTTAACTGTTAACCAACAGGTCGCGAGTTCGAGCCCCGAGGGTTGCATACCTTGGGATTGGATATGGTCGGCTAGTAACAGCTGACAGGCTAGAAATGACCATCCGAATCTCCCCTATATTTGTCTGTAATGCTATTCAGACCGAAGTTTTTACGTGATATCTAACAGCGGATGCTTCGGAATACAAAGGGTGGGAGCATAGGTAGGCGTCTTAACCGTTGCTGGTTCAATAACACACCTCAGAATAAGGCGGAGGGTCAGGAGCGGCCCCATTCGATCCTAAGTGGCCGGCACTTCAAACTGACGACCACAATATGCCACTTAGGTGTCCATTCTTGTTCTGAAAGTAACCCGTTCGGTGTTGGTAACATTCTGTTCGATGGTATGCTCGGAAACCAGGATCCATATTTGAGAAAAGCCCTCACTCGAGGAATGCACCACAGGTCCTTTCGCAAGCAAGCCAATCGGCCAGCCCTAACCTCAGTAATTTCACAGTATACAGAGACTTTTCTTACTGTCCGCAGCTGTCGGAGCGTTTCAAGTCGTCAAAAATGGGCAGTAGGCTTACTTACCTGAAACACATGTGGAGGTCATCCTGACATTCCCATGAGACCTCTAAATCCCCTGAGTTATGCTACAGATCACATGAGGCTGCTTTGAGGCCCATCAAAAGGCCTAAGCCTGTAGTTCTGTTATCTAGCCGTCTCTCACAACCCTGGCTCGTTTTACCTGCTCTGAGATTGCCCAGGCTTCAACTCCCGCAGTGCTGCTTGTGTGTCGGCCAACGAGGACAGTCTTGTCAACGGGACTGCGGCATACCTTCGCTACGTACCGCGCTCCAACGAGGTGCACTCAGATCCTGTTCAGGTGACAGTGACAGACAGATCAAATTAGGAAGGGACCGGAGCCAGTCCAAAGTGGGGTCGAGTTATTGCTCTGACCGACAACCCTCCATACTTCGACAGGCAGTTATCGCAACGGTTTTAAGACGCGCCATATCTATTAGAGCGAGGAGTAGGCTGGGTCTCCATGGGGAACGGCACGACGGTATTGGCCTAATTGTGCCCTCACCCCTGCCGTACTCGCCCCCCCCCCCACCGGGCCTGCCAGAGTGCAGGTAGATGAAGCACAGTCTCTAACGTAGCGCAAGCCTCCGTCCAGCCCGTGCCAGGCGCATGTACCGCAATAGTTCATGACTTACGCGGACTCAACGCTGTCCAGTTAACGCATGCCAGAGCCAAAGTGGCCTCCGTTTTGGTCTGACACAGAAGTGATGCCAATAAAAAAGCGCTTTTTGACTATGACAGGCCAGCGACAGGGCCTTGAGTAGGACGGAAGAATTTTGAGTGTTGACATCTGGCGGTGCGTTCACTGATCGACTAACGTATATGAATATTGTTCAGTTGTATTATTAAATTTAATAATAATCAAGTAGAGCAGTTTCATAGAAAGCTGAACCGTCTACACCGGGTCCTATTCAGTATTCTGGCATAAATTTTAACCCCATCTCCACACCGCCGTTGGTAATTCCGTCGTCCTGAGGTGCGTTTATTGCGGTTTTGCAACTTCATCGATCGTTTTCTGGACCGTCCGTATAACGTTTTTAAATATAACCACACTTTGGAAATTTGACCCCAGAAGAAAAGGGCAGTTTATCTTAACAACTGCTCGATACTGCCCGCCCCAAGCATAGCTGTTATCCTGGGAGAATTCCATCCGTTTCCGGCGAACGTCAAGGATTATCCGAATTTAGCTTAACAATATTAATTGACACACGAAGTAGTAGGTTAGGATAAAGGTTGGTAGCTAGCGTTTTGGAAATATTAAACCGGAGAAAAGATTATGGCCTCGATGTTTAAATGAGGTATGGTTTTGTTTGGAGATAATAATTGTTGCTCTCGGAGGTCGTAGTAGTTTGGTATTAAAGGACGGCTTCGAATGAAAGTTGAACTGATGTGGATTTGTGTACGGTTGGTTTGATCTCACCGTATTCGCTGCACCCGAGGGTGATATAATAATAATAGTGTTAAATGCCAGTTTACAGGCATTGTCAGGAAAGCGCTAAACACAAATCCGGTCGGCAGGGGAAAAAACTCCTGTCAAAAAGGGATAAAAATAAAGTTGATGGTGTTTTTTGTTTTGGTTTTAAGGGTTCAGGAGAAAAAAAACTTCTGACCACAAAATGCCGACAGTCAAGAAGGGAGGGGTTGCACTGTATCGGATATTATCAGTCATGACGCTTGGATTCACCAAACTAATCCGTGCTTGCCATTCTTGTGTCAGCCGACTAGTTCCTAAGGGGAAGAGGAAGAGCTCTTGCAAAAAGTTGGTGTATAAATACCAAAAAAGGGTTGTTTACGAAGGCATTAGGCACTTAATTAAGCGACCCTTAATTATGCCAAACTGGCCAACTACGAACGAGAACAAGGAGACTGACCGAGATCCAAAGGTACATATTATGAGATGTTTCTCTAGGGCAGCCGGAAGAAGTTGACTGTCCTCTGAAACATATCGAAATTGGAGCATTCTTAACGTAAATGGCACGAGAGTAGGAACCTCTCTCCATTAGTGGGGAGTGGCCTTGCTCAAAATTCCAGGAAGGAAAAATGTCCCCGTGTCTTAACACTTGCCCTAACCCAAACATTAACCCAAACCATAATCTCTCCGGAAATTAGTGTACGGCCTCCGGAACAGGGAGGGGGAGGGTTCCTATGCCCGTGCGTTACATTTTTGATTTTGATCGGCTGCAGTGCACTCATATTATGAATGCGGATGTATGTGTCCCAGAGCATTTAATAAACGGAAATGACTCTTCGAGTCATTTGACAGGAAATTGTGTCATTGGCATTTGAAACCATGAACCTCCGTGTGCTAATGGAATGACATCATGATTATTTGGGCTGTCTCCTATACAATACTACGTGGGTCGTTGAAATAATTCGTCATCGAAAGCCTTTGTTCTAAAGTCCACTTCGTACCTGCTTTTGATTTACAGTACTGATGGCTGGCTTGAGCCATTTCACTTGAAATCGCAAGCACGTCTGAAATCGGAGCTTCCTGACTTATATTTTAGCTCTGAATGAGGTCTCGCTTTTAAAAAATTTCATGTAGAAGGGACATCCCATATGGTTGTATTTCTAGCGGAATAGGAGTTGACTTTTTATGACTTTTTGAGTTTGGGGATCGTTTCCAGTTCCAAGTCGTCGCTTATATTTTAGAAATATTTTGAAGTGTCAAGTATATTCCGATCATGTACAACTAATAAGAAAGGTAGGACTGATTTGGGGTTTCTGACCTAGGGGAATATAAAATTCTGCTTACTGTGTAGCTCTGTGTATGTACCTCTAATGCGAATTCAGTCACGTCGCCCAATATCACTACCACTAGGCTGCAGGCACGGACTGTCTTTCACTGTATTGGGGCGGAAGAGAACATAGGACCGATATCGAGGTGGATTCCATTCTAATGGCATGGCAACGTATTTATCTATAAAGTAGACCTGACGTATCTGAATCCGCAGCGTCCCTACTCTTGGAGAGCCTACTGAAATACTGCAAGGCCTGAGCACAGTCAGAGCTCTAACCACGTGAGATATAAGACCCCACCGGGAGCCGTGAGTTTAATTAAATTAAATTTAATTAATTTAAGTTAATTTATTAAATGCCAGTTGACAGGCATTGTCAAGGGAAGCGATTAAACATAAATCCAACCAGCAGTGAAAAAAAACCCCTGAAGAATAAAAATATAGCTGATGATGGTTTTTATGGTTTGAAGGGTTCAGGAGAAAAAACTGCTGGCGGTAGATTTTCGACCGTCAAGAAGGGGGGGGGGAGGGGGTTGCACGGTATCGGAGATCATCAGACGTCAATTCCTTTCATGAAGTTGGGGATAGTCAAAGTAGAGGCGTTGAGGAACAGCTGATGAGACCGTCCATAGTGTTCAGAAAACACAAACGCCATCGGTACGTTAGAGTCGATCAGTGGATTCAGCACCCAAAATTTGTGGGAGCTTTTCTGAATGCGAAAATCGAGTAATAGTTCTCTTAAATAAAGGATAATTTTGCAGAGTTTTCACACTCATGGGTAGTTTATTCCAAATAGCAATTGCATTTACAGAATAGAACCGACGATATTTAACAGTACGTGCCAGAGGCAGAAATAAGAAGACCTCACGGTGACTGTTACGTCGTGGGTGGATATGATGTCTGAAAGAAGTGAGTGGGTTAAATGTATGATTATATAAGAGTTTAAATAGCAAAAATAGTCCCTTTTGTAATCTACGGAACCATAAGGGGTCAAGGCCCGTAAGCCGGCAACGTTCTTGGTAAGACAAATGTCGGTGTTCTGGGGTTAAAATTCTCTTGGTAAAAAAGTGTTGAACGGATTCTATTTTCTTCCGCTCAGTAGCACGCATGAGGCCAAATAAAAACGAACCGTATTCCAGACCAGGTCTAATGTACATGTTGAAAAAGCGCATTCTAATGTCCCTAGTTTTGATGTTTCGGAGGATAAACCCGGTCGTTCTACGAGCTTTGGAGACTATCAAGGCACAGTGCTCCGAGAGATTGAGACTCTTGGAGTATGATACGCCCAGATCCTTAATAACCCTGAGCACATTTTTGGAGTGACGTTCAATATTTAGTTGAGGTTGGTGGTCGTCGCCAACCACCATGACTGAACACTTATGCCAAGAAAGAGAAAGGCACCATGTGCGGGACCACTGGGCGAAAGCCTGTAGATCGCTCTTTAGGAGCTCAAACACGATGTCACGATCTGCCGGCTTATATCGATATGCAACTTTAAGATCATCGGCATACATGAAAGGCTTACCATTCTGAAATAAATCGGGTACATCATTAAGGAAAAGGCTAAATAGAAGTGGGCCGAGTACACTACCCTGAATGACGCCACTCCTCACACTTGTGGGGTTGGAGATAGTATTGAAAATCCAAACTCGTTGTGTACGAGTGCCCAAATAAGAGGATATAAAATTGAAAAGTTTGCCACCTATTCCGAAAGAGGACAATTTCAAGAGGAGAAGAGCAAAAACCATTGTCCCTAGATTGGAGAACATAGTCAAAGAAAGAGAGCTGACAGGTGTCACAAGATCAAGCTTTGAGGAATCCATGCTGAGCCGCACTCAGCAGGTTATTCACTGTTAAGTGACACATCATTTTATCTTTGATCAATGTCTCTTAGATCTTCGAAACTGCGGGGAGGGTGTTTATTGGCCGAAAGTCATCAAATGATGTAGATTTGCCGTGCTTAGGAATGGGCAGAATGTGTGATTCCTTCCACAAGGTAGGATAGGTTTCAGTTTCAAGAGCAAGATTAAATACCTTGCATACGAGGGATGGGAAAATCGTATTTGCATCGGCTTTTAAAATGCTTACTGGGACACCATCAGGGCCTGGACTATAAGATTGACGAAAACGCCGAATCGCAACAGTCACATCCCACAGAGTGAAAGTTATAGTTTCTAGAACTGCCCCGGTCAATGGCTGGATGGTCGGAAGCGGAGTGGTCGAGTCTTCAATGAACGTTTTTCAATTCAATTCAATTCAATTATTTTTATTAAAGACCCGTCGGGGTCCCATCAAAGCAAGTAAAAATAAATTTATATGCAAATTTTAGACGATGTAGGCAAAATCTGCACAAAGTGCAATGCATAGTTTTTGAGATTAGAAGTCCGTTAAGCAAAATGAAAATGAAAAAACGAGGGGTGAAAAAAAAACTCCAAAGCAAAATTTAAAAATGATTGTAGTAATTTAACAGGAGAAAAAAAACCCTCAGAAAAATAGCATCGGAAAAAAACAGGGAGGACTGGCCTGCATGTGGCGGTACAAAATGGAATATAGTCCGACATCAACATGGCCGAAATAAATGTCAGCTGTATATGGCATTGTGTAACGGATTTCATAAAATGGTACGTAGGCGGGTCGGTCAGGACTGGCCTGTATCGCCTTGAATAAGAAAAATAAGTGCCGATATTGAAAACCAGTCTCAAGCCGATAGGAACCCAGATGCGGTCGGTTCCATTCAACCGAGTCCATCCGAACATGGGGGAAGGGAGATGCGACCAAACTACTAGTATATGGCGAATATAGAAGGCTTTGTCAAGACCGCCGATGGAGCGCATTCAGTAAGGGCACGATGACAACCAGTCTCGAGGTGACCAGAACCCAGATGCGGTCTGTTACATTCATCAGAGTCCATCCGAGGATAGGGCAAAGGAGATGCGACCAGATTACTAGTATATGGCGAATATAGAAGGCTTCGCCAAGGGCATCGATGGAGCGCATTCAGTGAGGGCATCATGAAGATCAGTCTCGAGGCGATAGGAACCCAGATGCGGTCGGTTACATTCATCCGAGTCCAACCGAGGATGGGGGAAGGGAGATGCGACCAAACTACTAGTATATGGCGAATACAGAAGGTTTCGCCAAGAGCGTCGATGGCGCGCATTCTGTAAGGGCACGATGCATGAACTAAAAAATTGGAATAATTAACATTTCTGGTGAGGGATCTTAGGTAGCGAGACTACTCATAAAGGAGGGAAACGTGAACAGATACGGAAATTTAATAGCGGCATGCTAAATTCCCGGTGGCCCTTTCTCAGTGTCATAGAAAAAGTTATCTGGGAAGGATGAGGAAAATAAAAGTTTAATCGAGTCCGTATTCAGATAAAGGCGTCGCCTTCTCTTAAAGGTGTGTAGATTTTCTGAAGATCTTATATTTATTGGAAGGTTATTCCAGAGGAAAGTATACCTGGAAGCGAAAAAAGGGAGCGCTTAGAGGTGGAGGACGCTGGAAGAGGTATAATTAGAGACGAGTTGCGAAGATTGTATGGGCGACTACTAGGGATAAGTGTTGAAATCCGAGGAAAATTTGAACTATGATTAATGCGAAAGAGGAGACAGAGGCCCGCTTCTAGTCTTCGAACCCATAAAAATTTTAGGTTAATTAGCTGACATCTATCTGAGTAGGAGAAATTGGGATGTTCCCTATCTAAAAGTTTTTTAGAAAAACGTCTTTGGACATTTTCAATTGTTAAACGACTGGCTTCATTCCTCAAACCAAAGAATGGGCAACAATACTCGAGAATGGGAAGTACAAACATACGATAGAGCCTTAATTTAATTTCAGGAAGATAGAAATTGTAAGAAATAAAGCCACAAATCTGGGCAGCTTTGGCTGTAATTCTGTCAGCGTGCGGTGAGAGATCAAGATTACTAGTGTAGCTTAAACCTAAATCCTTGATGGTGGTACATCTATCTATTTGAGATCATCGGCATAAATAAATGATTGAGAATGTTTAACTGCGGCTGAAATATCATTTATGTAAAGCAAGAACAAAAGAGGACCTAAAACGGTACCTTGTAGGACACCGCTCACAATAGGACTTTCACTGGAAAGTGAAGATCCCACCAAAACCTTTTGTTTACGATTAGACAGGTATGACCTGAGAAAGTCTATTAGTGGACTGCGAATTCCCATAGCTTCCAATTTAACCAAGAGTCTTTTATGTGGCACTTTATCAAAGGCTTTACTAAGATCAAAATAAATTACGACAACAGATAGGTGATCATTACGAAGAGAGGTAAGTAGATCGAGAAACGACAGATGACATGTTTCACAAGAGCGATCTGGTAAAAAACCATGCTGGGAAGGGCTAATAACTCGATTGGCTATGCAAAATTCGGTAATTTTTATGGCGATAATTTTTTCAAAGATTTTGGCGAGAGAGGGTGTTTTATGGACACCTCGATAGTTCTGTACGTCAGAACGACAGCCAGACTTAAATACTGGAATAATAATAGAAATTTTCCAATAGTCAGGGAAGAAGCCATTTACGAGAAATACTGAAAAGATTTTGCTAAGCAGAGGAGGAAAATCTCTTAGCTGTTTTATCAAAGAGTTTGGGATATTGTCCGTACCTACTGAGTGAGAGTTAGGAAGATGGCTTATCAGTTTTTGAATACATTCAGGAGAAAAATTAATGAAGTTAAGAGAAGCATCAGACAACGAAGTAATTAAAGGGACCGGATCAGTTTCAATGGTGAAATGCTTGGCAAAGAACGAATTTAAAATTTCAGCTTTGCCTGACTCCTCAGTAATGAAGGCATCGCTAGCACTAAGCAAGGGCGGAATAACTTGGTGGGACTTAGCAGATGATCTCTGATGGAAGATCTGAGCAACTGATTTAGAAGAATTCACGTCATTAATAGCTAAAGACTCTCTACGCCTATCTCGCTCGAGCCTCATTTTCGAAGCTAGTTCAAATATTTCAACGATTCTTAGATGAACTGATAATGAGCTCGCAGAAGGATTTTTAAACTGCTTCCGTAACTTTTTAAGTCTGTTTTTAAGAAAGTGTGGGATAGCGGTGGAATTAGCTTTCGATTTGAACATCTTCCGAGGAATAAGGTCAAGAAGACCTTCTGTTACGCATTGTAATAAATTGTTGAAAAAATTTAGATCATTATTTGAAAAAATATTGTGCCAATCAAGAGTGCATGTAAAGTTATTTACTAAATCCTTATTAACATTAGCAAAGTCATTGAAGCTATCAGCGGTTAAATGGGCATCAACTATGGGATTTCCGAGAGCGTCTCGGAGGATGGGATGTTGCGTCTTTCTATGTGTTCGTATTTTTCTAGAGAAAAGTTTCGAGACATTTAACGAATGGTTTTCGGTAAACTGGACCTCTTCGGCTAGCTGTTTTTCTTCGGACAATCTCTTAGCTCGATCAAAAATATCACGAATCAAGGGCAGGACAGAAACATCGTTCTGAAGATGGAAACGACGATCAAGCCTGCGCAATCCGCGACGAAAGGGTAAGGGTAGAAAACCTCATCCCCAACATTAATAATTTTCTTACGGGGGACAAAACGAGAAATAAGCGGATCCAAAATTTCGTACAGATTTGCAGTGCAAACATTTACATCCGAACTAAGGAAGAACTCAGTCCAGTCGTAGGAATTAAGGTGTGTTAGTAATTCGGTTGAGCGAGTTGATCGGAAATTGCGGAAAAAGCTATACTTTGGGGACGACGTATTTTCAGCCTCAAATTCCAATGTTGAAACAACTATGTCATGGTCTGAGCCCCTCAGTGGGCCTAGAGATGACACTGACGATGGCATGCAGCCTCTACAGAAAATAAGGTCAAGTATGCTTGAGCCTCGGGTGGGAAAATCGACAACCTGATTCCACATCCCAACATCCACAGCCTCAAGAAAGTCTTTGAACCTTCTGGGGCCTGAAGGCGAAGACCAGCGGACTTCGGGAAGATTAAAGTCACCCGCAACCAATTGATACTTAAAGCTTTAGTCGGCCGCAGCACGAAATGCCTGTGAGAGTAAACGATCGAAATTGTCGTTGGCGTTGGGAGGACGATAGACGCAGCCAATGAGTAAGAAGAACTTATTTTTTAGTGCAACCTGGAGCCAGCAGCTGCCTTCTACTGCGGAAAATTGCGTGAGGTCCAACGGCAAAAATGTAAAAGCTTGCTTAACGTAGACGCAGCTGCCCCCACCACGGCTATCTTGGCGATCAGTTCGGATGCAATTATAGCCTAGAAACGAGAGTTTGAAGTCAGTTACTGAGGCTGATGCCCACGTCTCAGTTACTAAAACAATATCAGGACAATGGACAAACACCTGAGTCTGAAGTATAGGCATCTTATTAAGCAAGGATCTGGCATTTAAAACAAAAAAAGTTTGAAGGGAAAGGCTGTTTGTTTCTGAGGGAAGTGGGCTACATCGTCCAGTTCTGGGCTGCCCACGGAGCAAACGGTCCGGATGCAACCATCCGGTTTTGCAAAAAATTTTGTGGCATCGAAAACTTCTGACGTGGATAAAAAGGGGTAGGACTTGGGGGAGGGAGGGCTGGGGGGCAGTTGGGAACACGGTACGTTTTGTGTCGGGGTAGTTGAGGCACTGGTAGCCGATTGTGGAGGAGAAGATTTTATAATGGTGCTGGATTTATTGGGTGTCCGAGTGGCTGAGACAACAATTGGATTTGCCTTTGACTTAGGCACATGCTTAGACTTACTAGGGGTTGCTGGGGGAGTCGATAGAGGCGTGTTTATACCAGGCGTGATGGTGTGTTTAAAGAGCTCAGCATTAAAAGTAGTCGAATTCCCTACGGAATTGACTATGCCGTGATGTGCAGATACCGCAGATGGTGTTGTAGAGGACTTATTCAGACTGACAGTAGGTGTCATTATCTTGGTGTTGGTTTTTGCCGATTTTAGTTTATTCAGTCTTCGCTGCAGGGGTGTGAGGTCTGGCGAAACGGAGCAGCGCCATTTACGGCAGAAGTCTCTAGTTATCTCCCTACTCGACAAGATAAAATCGACTTCCATCATGGAGAAAAGGGTAACTAGTATCGGTGCATTACGGCTAAGCGGGCGAAGTCGCTTAGCTTGTGCGAAGCTGAAACTCAAGCCACAACTTTGTAGGAACAAATGCGCTCCCTCCATAGCAGATAAGTGGCTCGTAATGTTTCGCAGTACGAAATTATACTTGCGCTTAATTCTTTCCTCAGTTTCCGAACTTATTACCCCAATTAGTTTAAAAGCTTGTTCAATTACTTTTTCTGAAGTGCTGTTTATGTCGCCATAAATCAACTGATGGACTATTTCGCCGGCTAATGGCCTGCTACGACTAGCAGAGGCGTATTTTTGGACGAATGAAGGGTCAAGAGGTTCTACATGTACTAAAGGGATTTGTGAGTTAATCAGATCTGCGGACGGCGAAGAACATACGCTGGCAGCTGCTATGTCTTCAGTCACGATTTTCGCACCCAGAGACGGTGGGGAGGCCGTAAGCTTTCGCCGTTTAGCACGTGCTCTGCGGGGCATTACAGACAGGAAAAGTTTTTCGTTACAGAAGAAGGGTCAACTCGTTGCCAACGTACGGAAAATCGCACTTAATAGCAAGTGCTACTGTTACTTAACTACGAAAACTAGAAAGATATAGTAGGGAAAGTAGTCACTACAAAGGTTTTTTACAAAATACGACTATTTTGCAAGACTGTCAAATAAAACTGGGAAAAATTATATCTTGTATTGTATTACTCTAACTACCCGCTCAGCACACTGCAAAATATGGAATTCACCAATTCGGACACTGTAAGCTGGCTGTCCCAGCAGGATTTTCTGGACAATCAATCTAGAATCCACCAGATGACTGCCAGGTTCTATCAATCAGTTGGTTCTTTTTGGGGATTTGAGTTTTTTACAATTGGTTAATTCAAATCTACCAAAAAACCAACTAAGTAAGTGAGCCAGGTAGTCATCTGGTTGGTCTGATTTGATGGTTTTCGATAAAATAAATTATCTCCCAACTAATAAACAGTGATTTGCAGAACAAACCGCACATTCGGAAAACGAAGATGCGATCAGTGGAACAAGAGATTTATTGGCCTGACATTTCAGATTCTCACCCTAACTTATCGTCAGAGACAGTCGCAGATAATGCGGTTCGTGTCTACTTGCCCTCCGCCATTGTCACACTGCAGTCCTGTCCGCCTAAAACTCACTGTCGATCCGCTGATAGGACGCGCGAGGCTTGTTACTAGTCTCGTGAGTACCCGATGCCAATCAACACTGTCCCGCCTCTGATTGGCTGGCGGATACGAAGACGACGAAAGGCGCACACACGCGCTGCGTCTGAGCACCTCGAAGGTGGACACAGACAACACAACTTGCTTGGAGAGCACGCTCGCGGCGACTGCTTGCAAGGCCTTTTGTACGCACTTCCTCAGCGGTAAAGGTTGTCCAATCCCAATCCGTTTTCCCCGGCTTTCGCTATGGATGTGTTAATCTTGTCGACTACACCACTAAATCAGACAAATGCAATGCGAACTACAGGCTCTCTTACGTCTAGTTGTCCTTTTTGACAAAATTTCATGATATAAATATCCTTCTGTCATCGAAAGAGCACGCTGAAGCTGGAGTAATTTGGCTTCTGGATACAGAGTTTTTGATGTCCTGCTAGCACCTGCCTCGCCCGGCCCCGTCAGCCCCACTGGGTCCGCGGCTAGGCGGGGCCATGACGGTGTTCGGGACGCAGTAGCTCCTTATAGTCCCTTATCCGCAAAAAACGCGTAGAGGGACGCAACTCTCTCCGCGTAATTAACCCCCATTTAAAATATCGGTATTTCCCCTTACTGAAGTCCCCGTAAGATACGTCGTACCATTCCACGTAGGAACGTGGAACATCCAGATCCCTAAGACTTACTGAATACAACCCAGCCAAGTTCAGTAAGGCCGGTGCTTTAAAATGTTCTACGCAACGCCAAGTCTATTGAAAAAAATGGTGGACAGCAATTAGGTGCATGTGATAGTTTATTGGATGACGTGTAAATTAAAAAAGAGGTTAGTGAGTATGTACGGAGAGCACATTTTTGACGGAGGCCAGATTTTTCCTTCAATGAATGTCATCGTAACAGAAATTCCAATCCACAAATTTATCCAATAGAAAACGATAGAAATCGACACAAGGTTTTTGTAAAGTTTGGTGAGAAAGAATAAAAATGACAACAAATCGAAGAATAAAATGTTCATAACGGGCTCTTCATGATAGGGCGCTAACACTACGGGAACTATGTACAATAGAAATTGGCTGTATTCTGCAACCTTCCAATATTCCGGGCAATTTAGAGAAGTGCGCTTGCATAAAAATTCCGTTGGCAAACATTGATTCCGTTATTCAATGGAGGCATTTAATGAAGCAGACTTTTTTGTTGGCTACCAGCCGCCACACATGCAGCAGCTTCCGCTTTACACCAAGACACACAAGGTGCGTGTAATAATTTGGGAAGGAGATTATCATGTCGATGGGAAAATCCTCGAAAGGCGATGTGCCTTGTAAAGCACGGCCTAGCCTCTCAATCGGAATGACCTGTTATCCCGCAAACACCCACTATACACTAGGAAACTCACATGGTTCGCCATGAGAAGGCTAATATGACAGCACCTAGGAGGATTACATTTGCACATTACGCAATAACCTGTCGCAGTCATAAAAACCCTTATGCCTTTTTGTTTGCTGGGAAATGGGAGCGAGCATATGTGTCGCGGATGGCATTAGTGAGCTCCATCTTCATTGTATCTGGCACCTGAACGCTTCTTGCTAGTATATCCTTAAGTTCCAAGACGCACTGGCCCAGAAGGTCGTCCCAAGACTCAGGCTTGCCGAAACTGGAGAATACTCTTACACCAAACGGCTGTCCACGGATCGAATGGCTGATGCGGCCGAAGAATGGCCATGGACACTGACCAGACCCTTTAAACAATCTTATCCCATCAAAATGCAGCTGAACCCGCATTGTGGGAAGCGAAGCTGATGTCCAAAGTTGGAGCTCATTCAGGAGACCAGCTATAAGGCCCAGATGGACGTAGATATCGTTGGAGAGGGACCTGCCTATGCATGTTCGGGGCGTCTGCAGTAACTTCCGCGGGTCCTTGGGCACATCTGGGTGGTACGGCCGCAACATTACGACCATCGACTTCGCTATGGACTGCAACATTTGGGCCTCCAAACGGAAGTGCTTTAAATTCGTTAAGAAGGATTTGTTACCGAACGGGTCTGGGCTTTTATCAGCCTTGTCGTCCTCTGCACCTTCTAGCCAGATATGCATTAAGTTCCTGCCCATGGAAACTTCTAGGATAAGCTGGAGCATCTGCCGTTCCGATAAATATTCCGCAATCACAGACGGCGTAGACGAGAGCGAGTGGTCTTTAGTGGTGGCGTAATATGCCATCTTTGCATGCTTAATCAACTTGTGCATTGTGCTTCGGTGAGTTCCTCAGTAGATTTTGCCCAAATTCGCTTCTAATTAACATGAATAATTCATACACAAATGATAAGCCCCCTCGATCAGTCATGACTGACATCTTCTGCAGACGATGTGCCATCCGTATCAATAGGTCTAATTCCATTTCTAACTATTTTAGCGAAACTTTTACAAGTAAAAATAAGAGACTAAATCAAATAAAAGCACGGAAAAATGCAGCGGACTACATACTGCAGTCTCAGGAATATGGATATCGAGAAGAATTCAAACGAAAACATCGCCCTGGCGAGGACCCAGCCAGCATAAAATTTCCTCCACACGACCTTTTTTAACAAAGCCAAGTATTAGCTCAGGGAAGGACGAATTCCTTTCGCATAAAATAGACCGGAAATGTCTGGCATAGCTTACGGTATATATTTACCTATGAGAAGTTAAAATTTGTGAGGTATAACACACATAGACGTCACTGTACATAAAAACATTTCACCAAATTTTCACAGGGCCCAGCCCCGCTTAATGACGGGGCTATGTTTTGGTAGGGCAGGGACAATCGTAGATAAAATTGCGAAAAAACTTGCCGGAGTTCTTGTTTCATTTAAAAAAAGTTCGTGAATAGCGTATAGGCAACATTGTATTCGTGTCCTAGATAAACATAGGGAAAAATCAATATCTACCACGCAAATTAGGCCAAGTGATATAAAAACCATCAATCAGTTGCTTGGTAAATGAAAGGGAGAGAATTGCGGCTCACTTTCCATTTTTACATAGAGCAGGTCAGAAAAGACAGGTAAAGGCTTCAATGTCTTCCGCAAACACAGGCTGTTTACTAAAATAATTTATTTCAGATTTTAATGCCAATGTATGAGAACGTTTACCTTGGCGGACAACCCCTTTCAAATGTTGTGAAACAGAAAGAACTCGGCGTCCTTATGACTTCCTCGTTGAAACCATCACCACAGTGTCAAAGGACAGCCAGATGTGCGCTGAAACGAAGGACGCCGAGATTGGAAAACCGTGTTTCGCAGGGTAGTGAATCCAGTCAACTTACGAGTCTAGTTGCACGCCTGTTAATTTTCCCAAGGATCCTGAGGTCTTTAGCTGTCCAGGGTCTCCAAGTTTTAATAGAGAACTCCAACTGCGGCCGCATAAACATCCGAAAGACTCTGGCGAAGGAGCCCTCGTCGAAGGCAGGGAAAGCTCGCATGACAAGGCACACAACTGACGTCGTGGACTTGGCTACCTTGGTGCAGTGCAACGACGGTTTAAGTAAAGCAATAGCCCACACACCCAAGTCCTTCTGGGTGTCGGTTTCCTGTAATGGCACACCACCCACGCTGTTTACCCTATCGTCTGGAGATCGAGCTACACCGACTAGCAGGACGTTGCGCTTACTCACTTTAAACAGCAAACGCAAATCCTGTGACAGTATATCCGGCAAGTTCAGGCTTGCCTGCAAGGACTTTTCGTCAAATTCTGTTCAGATGACGTTTCAAAGATTAAAATCATTGGCGAACATGATGACATCACAATTCAGTTTACTGACGCAGTTGTTGACGCATATAATGAACAACGGTAATCCATCTTTTCAGAATATACAGTCCAAAGAAACAAGATGGGAGTTTGATTTTCAGAGGACGACGAAATTTCGAGTGGTTTGCTCCACCAAGCCATTAAAATCCAAAGTTTCTTCACATCTACTTGCGAAAGAGCACACGCAACAGGTATCCGATTCCAACCGCAAGGAATGATGGCGGTTTCGATGTATAGGACAACATAAATGTTGAACATTTTTCTCAGTCCTTCCAGTCCGTCTTCACAAGAGAAACCGCTTTTATTCCACCTGATTATGAAAGCATGGCAGAGTCAATTATAGAAAACATTGTGCCTTGAGAAGAAGCGATTTTTAAAGAACTATAGAGCTTGGGAAAATGTAAATTTCCCGGTCCGGACGAGATTCCGGCAAAGCTGCTCTTTGAAATTGCCCGAGGGTTGGCCAAACTGCCATCCTTTTTGTGCCAGGAATCCTTTAATGTTGCTGTTCTTCCTACAGACCGGAAAACAGCTCGCATTGCATCGTCTTACAAAAGCGGTAGTCATACCGTTACGACGAATTACAAACCAGCCAGTCTAACGCTAGTATGCAGCAAATTCATGAAGAAGACTAGTAACTTGTGACATATTTGGAAATCCAAAATCTCCAATCCAATGCACAATACGATATTTGTTGGGAAGATCGTGTGCAACGAACTCGTTCTATGCAATGCATAGCTGGACAAGAGCACTCGATGGAAACCAAGCTGTGCATTTAGCCTATACCGATTTCCGGAAGGCGTTCGACTGTGTCCCGCACCAGCGTCTCCTGCACAAGCTGAGAATAATGGGCATCGGCGTCAAACTTCTCAAATGGAACGAGAACTTCCTCGTCGGCCGTTCCCGAATTGTCTGCGTTGAACAACAGCGATCAAGGCGGACATTCATAGAGAGTGGAGTCCCACCAGGCTCGGTGCTCGGACCAACCCTCCTTCCCTTGTTTATTGACGACTGTGTAGAGGAGGTGACATAAAAATCTGGAAAGTCGTCCGCAATGCGGCCGAAGAGACAAACTTCCAAGTAGACCTTCATCGATTGGACAACTGGTCCCGCAGACAGTTCCTGTCCTTCAAATGGAAAAATGCGCCAAACTGCTTCTTGGAAATCGAAATCAGGTCTCTTATACGCGGCTATATTATCTAAACGGAATGCCACTCCGAGAAGCAGAAACACAAAAAGTTCTTGGAGTTTGGATTGCAGACACCCTAAATCCTTCCACACACTGTTGTAAGGCGGTTAACGACGCAACTTTAGCGTCGTATGCCACCAAGCAGGCATTCATTGTTTTCTATGAATAATGCATCTCCAGAGTCTTCCGTACGTTTGTAAGGCCACCTCTCGAATATGCATCTAAACCTGGTGACTCTGGACGTGGTATGATTTCAATCCAGTTTATTTGACAAAAATGATAGGCAAAGCCCTTGAAGGCCCCATTGAGTACGTGCCTATTCGTTAGATAAAGGTGCACACGAATGATGAAAAATCTCACCTATAAAGTACCGCTTGGGGGATTTAAGTGACTCTTGAAGAGCTGCAGGGCTCTCACCTTCACAGTTGATTGAAGATCATTCCATTTCTACACTGCACTTAATGTAAAAAATTCAGGATAAGGGTTCAACCTGGACATTTTGGGGCACAGCTTCGTCGATTAACCACGAAAATTGGACAGAATTTGCTACGAAAACACGTCCTCAAGGCTCAATCCATGCTGAAGGCCATGCATTATCTTATAAACCAGGATAAAATCACCTCTTTTCTGCCTGTACTATAGAAGGAAGGCAGTTCAGTTTTCCATGAAAGATTGATTTTTTAAGCAGTTTACCAACTTTCTAGCGCAGCGTTGTACTTTTTTGAGGCATGTTTTGTCCTTCGCTGGCCAAAGCCACCATGCTTGTATGTCGCATTGTAGATGTGGCCGAACAGAGGTGTCTTAAATTCTCTCAAAAGTTCTTTGTTAAAGGTTATAAACGTCCTTTTGATCGCATGGATTACTCCCATGGCGTTTTCAGCAGCCTCGTTGCACTGCAGTGCTGGTGTCATGTTGTTCTGTATCGAAATGCTGATATTCGTCTTAGAAGATTCTGTTATAAGAACATCTTTCAGGTGATATGTCCTCATGCTGCCAGTTGGCCGGACGCAAATGTAAGAGAGTACACTTCCGCACATTGAAATTCAGAAGTCACTTCACGGACCACGATTGTAGTCAGTGCAACCTCCCTTATGTATGGGAACGGGTTAGCTGTCTTGCGCTGCAAGGGCAGCCTGCCCGTTCTCACTGGCACCTCAAAAATCAGTTGAAAAAGGCTTTGATAAGTCCGTTGATATAATAAAATAGGTTTATTATAGCGCCCCTTGGGCACAGTCAGTCTCCTTTGTTTATTCCTTAAGTATCAGCCCAGGAAATCCATCGGGTTCAGGAGACTTGTCTGGCTTAATTTTAGTGAGGATGCGCCTCTCTTATTCGACAAAAAGTAACGGGTTTCAATGACGACACAATCATAGGCCATTTGAAATCCCTGATTGTCTCCGGAGGACCCCGCAGTGAAAAACGATAAAAAACTGAAATAGTAATTTTGCTTTCTATGGCCCTTCAACTGAATAGTCTCCGAGGATGTCCTTCAGAAACGAAATTTTTATCCCCGTGTCTTCCTCTACCGTGAATTTAACCATAAAACTACTTGGTACGTACAATGGATTCTGCTGTCAGTCGGCGTTCGGAATAAGTTATATCAACCCGTATTTGTTTGCGGCATTTATTACGTTGCTCCTTATATTAGACGAATGGCATTCGACCTTGAAATCACATATACTTTTCCATAGCCTCTGTTTCTTCTTCATTATATTTCTTGCCATCTGAGCGACCCATGGCTGTCGCGCACATGGTCTCACTATTTTAATAGGACAGTGCGATTCGAATAGACGTTTTATAATCCCAAGAATGTACTGCCAGAGGTTTTCTGAATCTTCCATGTAAAGTGACCAAGGTTTCTCCGAAACAGCCCGCCAATTGCATTAAAATCATCCTTCAAAATATTCCTGCGTCTCCTAACTTGTGGTTGTGAGTTTCATAGGAAAGAGGCTAAGAGCGAGCCCAACTGATAGCAACGACATTTTCTGAGCTCCAGCTGGGACTATTTTGACGTAGATACCACTTCATACTTACCGTCTCTGAGGTTGCCGCTGAAACTGTACGTACCAAATTTCTTTCTGCGTCTTTGGAAGTTTTTTCTCGCGTGGATATTTATCAGAGGTCTGTCTCTAAGCGGAATTTGTTTTTCGTCAAAATCCAACGGGCTACGGAGTCGATTCGCGCGCACATATCGGCCTAGGAAAACAAAATCGTTGACACCCAGGAAGATACGTACTTATTCAGGGCCTTCGATATTCTCAAAACGGCTGAGTCGATCTTACTTATTTAATACCGTTCATATTTATTCTCTACATCGACTTTTTTAAAAATAGGCTTATTTTCGACCATTTGGTTTCGAATATTTGCCATACTCCATCGTATACGGTCGTACTTACCAGTTTGAATCTCGAAAGCGAATATAAACTTACGAACATACGAAACTCATGGACACAGAGCAACTTTTTGGTAGTTCCACGACCAGGACCGGCATTATGCATGAAGGAAAGTCTATCGACATGGCCTTGCCTCCCAGGATTAGCGCTCGCTCTCTTTACAGTTGCAACCAGGGGCCCGTAAAGCGCGCTAAAAGCGTAATCACAGCAAAATCTGTTAGTTACGAGGATGAGCCATGTACTGGGTGCTCCTATATTCTTCTGAAAGTCCAAAAACTTGAAAAAGAGCTGGCTGCTTTAAAGGAACTCGTGCAAGCGAACGATGGTAGGCAAAACGCGGTTAACAGCGCTAGAGTCAGCAAGCAAGAAGCCTGCCACTTACTGCGTGGGTTCGAATCACACCGAGGCGCCGAGTTTTTCACAGTTGGGTTAATATGAACAAAGGGGAAGAACAAAACTCCAAAATAGCCAAAGAACAAGGTTTGTGGAAAACCTCAGTGCAAGGAAGCCGATACTAATGACGATGGGCAAATAGCAACGGCGTCTCCTGTTTTTACGGAAGACAGCCGAAGCGAACCATCAACTTCTCTCAGCCATTCCGCGTATTCAGTAGTACCCTCGGTTGGAAGTGAGGAAACAAGCTCGTGGCAAGATGGAATGGGTAAGAACCACAACAGGAGTATAAAACCCCAGACGACTCCGGTGGATCTCCTGAGACCTTCAGCTGACAAAGCCACCGAAAACAGAACGAATGAACCCCTGGATCGTCAGCACTGCGTTGTCGTTCAGGGCCTATCGGAGTCGAATGCTCCTACCCCGAAGGAGAGGATTTCCGCTGACCTCGATATGCTTCAACACCTTCTGAACAAAATGCTTAATTCGAATGAAAGGGTAACTATTCACACAGCCTTCAGGATCGGAAAGAAGGTGAGCGAACAATCGGAAGCTGTGCGGCCACGACCTCTGAAAATCGTTTTTGGCAGTGAAGAGGAGGCTAGTTTACTTCTGTCCAGGAAAAGCTGCCTCCGAAACTCTCAAAAGGAAGTTTTTTTCAACCGGACTATTCTCCAGCGGAACGTCTGAAGAGGAGACTTGCAGCAGGAGAGAGCAACTTGGCTACTTTCAGGGGACGAGTGATACAGAGGAATGCGATGTTGCTTTGGAACCAGCCAGTCATCATGATGGCGGCAGCAGCATAATATTGTCAAGCCCCAGACAAACCGAACGAAGTACTGTCGAATGTTGCAAACATAAATTCTTTTACACCAATGCTCAGAGTCTGTTTTCCAAGCTTGATGAACTGAGAATACAGGTAGCCGATACTCTTCCCGATGTTATAGCAATAACAGAAACGTGACCATCAGAGGTGAAGGAGTTGCCATGTATTTAAAGAGCAACTTAACAGTGTGTGAGAGGACAGACAAGATTTCTGACGACACAGAGGCAATTTGGCTGACTATAAAGGCACGTGGTCTCAGTCCCTCGAAGTCGTAAATATCTACCGGTCCACTCAGGCGGATCCCGACTCAGACACTTGTCTACTGGAAAGCATAAAAGAGATCGCCGGTCGACCAGACGTTGTTCTCATGGGGGATTTTAATGCACCCTGCATTTAATGGAGCGATATGCATGCGAAGTGCTCGAAGAATGCCTTCGATTACCGTCTACTAAAGACAACCCTAGAAGCTCTTCTCACGCAACGTGTCCTATCACCAACTAGAACACGCGGAGGGCAGCAGGTTAACTATCTGGACCTCGTCTTCACTAAAGATCCTGACAGTATAGACAAGGTGCACTTTTGTGGGAGTACGAGCTGTATTCTGAACAGTATAAAAAAGAGGATACGAGGCCGAATATATGGAAAGGGGACTTTTGCCAAATGAGAGCAGAGGCATCACAAATAGACCGGGATGTTCTCTTCTCCGGAAACGTTAACGAGGAGTGGAATTTATTTAAGGGTTGGCAATTGCATCTAATGAAGAGCCACCGTCCCGTATCAAAGCCTAGGACATCCAACCGCCCTCAGTGGCTAACACGAGAACTAAAACAGGAGATCAATAAGAAAGGAAGATTGTGGAAGAAATTTCGGGAAAACAACAACATTGCAGCGTTTACAGAATATAAAGTTCAAAGAAATAAGGTGAAAAGCCTGATTTTCAAGAGGCGACGGGATTTTGAGAGAAATTTACTTCATCGTGCCGTTAAAAATCCGAAATTGCTTTACAGCTATTTGCGGAAGAGCACACGTAACAGGAATACCATTCCTGTCATGAGGAATGATGACGGTTTGGAGATATCAGACAGTAAAAATAAAGTTTATCATTTATCTCAGTTTTTCCAATCCGTTTTCACAAGAGAAGCAGACTTTATTCCCACTAGTTCCGAAGGCATGTGAGATCCCACCATCGAAGATATCGTGTTTCGAGAATCAACGATTTTGGAAGAACTAAAAAGCTTGAAGGAATGTAAATCTCCCGATCCGGACGAAATCCAAGCAAAGCTGCTTTTCGTGCCCTCGCAACGAACTACAGACCCGTCAGTCTGACATCGATCTGCTGCAAAGTGATGGAGAAAATCATCAAAAAGGAGTTGATGACTTATCTGGAAAGTCACAATCTCTTGTCCAATGCACAATATGGTTTCCGTAGGGGAAGATCATGTGTAACGAACTTGCTATATATTCTATGCAAAGTTGGACAAGAGCACTGGACGCAAAACACACTGTGCACGTGGCCTATATTGATTTCCGTAAGAGGTTCGACAGTGTCCCTCACCAGTGTCTCCTGCACAAGTTGAGAATAATGGGCATCGGCGACAAGCTTCTCAAATGGATCGAGAACTTCCTCGTCGACCGTTCCCAAATTGTCTGCGTAGAAAGACAGCAATCAAGGCGGACATTCATAGGGAGTGGAGTCTAACAAGGCTCGTTGCTCGGATCAACCCTGTTTCTCTTGTTCATCAATGATTGTGTAGATGGGTTGGACTGTGATGGTGCCATGTTTGCGGATGACATAGAAATGTGGAAAGTTATCCAGAATGCTACCGATGAGACCAACTTCCAAGAAAATCTTTGTCGATTGGACGAGTGGTCCCGCAGATGGCTCTTGTCCTTCAATTTGACCGAATGTACCATACTGTGCCTCGGACATCAGACCCCTAGTACGCGGCAATACCATCTGAACGGAATACCACTTCGAGAAGCAGAAACGCAGAAAGATCTCAGAGTCTGGGTTGCAGACAGCCTTAAGCCTTCTACTGAATGTTGTAAGGCGGCCAAGGCCGCAAATTCCATGCTAAATGCCATCAAGCGGGCATTCGCAGTTTTCGATGAAGACAGCTTCTCCAAAGTCTTCGGCACGTTTGTAAGGCCACACCTCGATTATGCAATTCAGGCCTGGAGACCATGGACACATCAGGATTACAATCTGCTCGAAAGGGTGCAGAGGTGAGCCAAAAAATTAGTAAGAGGTCAAAGTGCCCTGCCATACGAGATCCGCTTAACTAACCTTAATCTCTATCCTCTGAGTTATAGGCAGTTGCGCAGAGGCTTGATACAAACTTTCTGTATCGTGCGCGGCTTAGACTGCGTCCTTCGGTGTGGTGACTTTTTCCAACTCGCCACAACAACTAACCTCCGGGGACATCCCTTAAAGCTACGTGTACCCCAGGGTAGATTGAATGTGAGACAATATTTCTTCTCCAACCGTGTCGTGGAACCGTGGAATAATCTGCCCGAGACGGTTGTCATGTCTCAATCGGTGGCGACATTTAAATGTAGGCTTGACAGACATATGCTACAACAACAAGCGGACTATGTGACTTTTTAGCCATGAGACCAGTGACATATGTGAATCAATGCCTGCATACACTTACTGCTGTAATTTCCTCACATTCTGCTAATTTATCGATTTTTTATGTACAAATAGGGAGTTCGAAGGCGTAAGCCTATTTCCCCCAAATACACTGACTGAATGACTGAGAACACGCAAGTAAAAGCAATATGGCTACTTAGACCGAGTGGAGGTTGTGCATTTGCTTGTCTTATGACCACTTCTTCTTTTCTGAAAACTAGTGGAAACGGCAATAAAAGCTACGAAAAAATAGTTATAGAAAAACTTAACTTTAGGTGAGGAATGATGTGTTGCTTACAGACAAAATGGTAGTTTACGTGGGAAAACTGCAAAGGTGAATTAGTTTATAGACTCGAGAAAACAAGGCCTACTTCAATATCAGTCGTCGTGGAGTGAAGGATCCGGAGAAAGTCCGAAATGTCTCGAGCTGTAGTCAGCTGCTTCAGCTTGTTGCTCAGGCGGATTCACTTGCGACGAGATATGTCCGAGAAATAAAAATGTCACGTTGGAATTAACTAACGAGGGATGAGGTCCCGCGAGGGAAATGAATGAAGTACTGATACCACGCGGCAGTCAAACCCCAAGCACGCGATAACTCAAGCCGAAACCCGTTGCGTGTATTTTTTCGGTTATTCAAACTACTGGACAGAAGAGTTCAGGTGTACAAGAAAGTTTCCAGTAAGAAATCGAAAATGTACATACACCTACAAAACGAGGCTTAAGCAGTTGATTTATTGTGCTTCTCTCAGTCTTGTTCCGAATTTTGTTTGTTGAGTGAGACATTTGTCTAGAGAAATCCACTCGGAAGGATTCAGAGGCGAGTCACAAAAGTGGCAAGAGATCAAGGTGTGCTGCAATTCGAGATCGGCTCAAATACCCTTAATCCCTGTGTTCTGAGTAATAAACAGTAGCGCGGAGGCCTGATGCAAACTTTCTGTATCGTGCGTGGCTTAGGCTGTGCCTCCGGTGTGACGACTTTTTCCAACTAGCTAATACAATAAGCCTCCGAGGACAACCATCAAATTACGTATGTCCCGAGGAAGATTGGATATGAAAAAGTAATTTTCTCTCCTACCATTTCGTGGAACTTTGAATCACCTGTTCGATGCTTTTGTAACACACCAACCTGTAGAGACATTCAAACACCTGCTTGACAAATACGTGCAGCAGCAACAAACAAACTCTGCGGTTGTGTAATCACAAAAACAGTGACTTATGTGAATCTATGTCTAAATCTTCTTAATGTTGCAATTTTTACATTGTTGGTGATTCTTTTGAACTTTTTTGTGATGAATATGGAGTTCAAAGACAATGCCCCCCAAATACCTTGAGCTGAAAGGTATGGCTAAGTCCAAGAACGGAGCCTTGCGGAAGACCGATTTCAACGGATCCTCCGTCGGTTGCCTGTCAACGACACGGAACGTTTGAGAGCGACCGACTAATAGGTCTTGAATCCATCTCACGAGATCATCACTAAGGCCTGTTCGGCATAGTTTGCACAGGTCAAGGTCAACGTCAAGGCGCGCAGCTCAATTTCAAAGATAAGTGAAGCTCTGCATTTATCTGGATATTCTTAAGTAATTAATGCCTGTTTTTTTTACTTGAGTCCGTTTTAAAAGTCGCCTTTCTATATAAGGTAAATTTTTTCCCAGTTTTGTTTGACAGTCTGGCAAAATAGTCGTATTTTGTAAAAAATCCTTTGTAGTGAATCCTTTCCCTACTACCGCTTTCTAGTTTTCGTAGTTAAAAACAGTAATACTTGCTACTCAGTGCGCGTTCCCGTACGTTGGCAACGTTTTGATCCTTCTTCTGTAACGAAAAAATTTCCTGTCTGTAATGCCCCGCAGAGCACGTGCTAAACGGCGAAAGCTTGCGGCCTCCCCACCGTCTCTGGGTGCTAAAATCGTGACTGAAGACATGGCAGACGCCAGCGTATGTTCTTCGCCGTCTGCAGATCTGATTAACTCACAAATCTCTTTAGTACATGTAGAACCTCTCGACCCTTCAGTCGTCCAAAAATACGCCTCTGCTAGTCGTAGCAGGCCATCAGCCGGCGAAATAATCGATCAGCTGATTTATGGAGACATAAACAGCACTTCTGAAAAAGTGCTTGAACAAGCTTTTAAACTTATTGGGGTAATAAGTTCGGTAAATAAGGAACGAATTAAACGCAAGCGAAACATTCCGAGCCACTTATCTGCTATGGAGGGAGCGCATTTGTTCCTACAAAGTTGTGGATTGAGTTTCAGCGTCGCACAAGCTAAGCGACTTCGCTCGCTTAGCCGTAATGCGCCGATACTAGTTACCCTTTTCTCCATGATAGAAGTCGATTTTATCTTGTCGAGTAGGGAGATGACTAGAGACTTCTGCCGTAAATGGCGCTGCTCCGTTTCGCCAGACCTCACACCCCTGCAGCGAAGACTGAATAAACTACAATCGGCAAAAACCAACACCAAGAAAATGACACCTACTGTCAGTCTGAATATGTCCTCTACAACACCACCTGCGGCATCTGCAAGTCACGGCATAGTCAATTCCGTAGGGAGTTCGACTACTTTTAATGCTGAGCTCTTTAAACACACCACCACGCCTGGTATAAACACGCCTCTATCGACTCCCTCAGCAACCCCTAGTAAGCCTAAGCATGTGTCTAAGTCAAAGGCAAATCCAATTGTTGTCTCAGCCACTCGGACACCCAATAAATCCAGCACCAGTATAAAATGTTTTCCTCCACAATCGGCGAACAGTGCCTCAAATACCCCGACTCAAAACGTAGCGGCTTCGCAACTGCCCCCCAGCCCTCATATCAAGGCAGTTAGGCCGAATATGCCGATTTTCCCACCGTTTAATAGACCTCTTGTTCCAATGGAAACAATGCGGCCCCAACCCCCTAACTTGTTTCCTCCACGGCCGTTTTACCAATTTATTCCTCATGATAATGTCCATACTGAATCAGTTAATTCATCCGATCCTCATTTTCGTTCCGGCGGGAATAAGTTGCAGTATCTGCCCCGCGGATTTCCAGCTGAAAATAAGTTAGCTAACAATAGTTACCAGTTTACCTGCCCGTCATTCCCTCCCCCAAGTCCTACCCCTTTTTATCCACGTCAGAATTTTTCGATGCCACAAAATGTTTTGCAGAACCGGATGGTTGCATCCGGAACATTTGCTCCGTGGGCAGCCCAGAACTGGACGATGTAGCCCACCTCCCTCAGAAACTAACAGCCTTTCCCTTCAAACTTTTTGTTTTAAATGCCAGATCCTTGCTTAATAAGATGCCTATACTTCAGACTCAGGTGTTTGTCCATTGTCCTGATATTGTTTTAGTAACTGAGACGTGGGCATCAGCCTCAGTAGCTGACTCCGAACTCTCTCTTCTAGGCTACAATTGCATTCGAAATGATCGCCAAGATAGCCGTGGTGGGGGCAGCTGCGTCTACGTTAAGCAAGCTTTTACATTTTTGCCGTTGGACCTCCCGCACTTTTCCGCAGTAGAAGGCAGCTGTTGGCTCCAGGTTGCACTAAAAAATAAGTTCTCCTTACTCATTGGCTGCGTCTATCGCCCTCCCAACGCCAATGAAAATTTTGATCGTTTACTCTCACAGGCATTTCATGCTGCGGCCGACTTAAGCTTTAAGTATCAATTGGTTGCGGGTGATTTTAATCTCCCTGAAGTCCGCTGGTCTCCGCCTTCAGGCCCCAGAAGGTTCGATGACTTTCTTGAGGCTGTGGATGTCGGGATGTGGACTCAGGTTGTCGATTTTCCCACCCGAGGCCCAAGTATACTTGACTTAATTTTCTGTAGAGGCTGCTTGCCATCGTCAGTGTCATCCCTAGGCCCACTCAGGGGCTGACGAAATGTCATCCCAAGAGTATAACTTTTTCCGCGATTTCCGATCAACTCGCTCAACCGAATTATTAACACACCTTAATTCCTACGACTGGACTGAGTTCTTCCTTAGTTCGGATGTAAATGTTTGCACTGCAAATCTGTACGAAATTTTGGATCCGCTTATTTCTCGTTTTGTCCCCCGTAAGAAAATTATTAATGTTGGGGATGAGATTTTCCTACCTTTACCCTTTCGTCGCAGATTGCGCAGGCTTGATCGTCGTTTCCATCTGCAGAACGATGTTTCTGTTCTGCCCTTGATTTGTGATATTTTTGATCGAGCTAAGAGATTGTCTGAAGAAAAACAGCTAGCCGAAGAGGTCGTTTCCATCTGCAGAACGATGTTTCTGTTCTGCCCTTGATTTGTGATATTTTTGATCGAGCTAAGAGATTGTCTGAAGAAAAACAGCTAGCCGAAGAGGTCCAGTTTACCGAAAACCATTCGTTAAATGTCTCGAAACTTTTCTCTAGAAAAATACGAACTGAGAGAAAGACGCAGTATCCCATCCTTCGAGACGATCTCGGAAATCCCATAGTTGATGCCCAGTTAACCGCTGATAACTTCAATGATTTCCTGTCCAAAACGTTCATTGAAGACTCGACCACTCCGCTTCCGACCATCCAGTCATTGACCGGGGCAGTTCTAGAAACTATAACTTTCACTCTGTGGGATGTGACTGTTGCGATTCGGCGTCTTCGTCAATCTTATAGTCCAGGCCCTGATGGTGTCCCATTAAGCATTTTAAAAGCCGATGCAAACACGATCTTCCCATCCCTCTTATGCATAATATTTAATCTCGGTCTTGAAAGTGAAACTTATCCTACCTTGTGGAAGGAATCACACATTCTGCCCATTCCTAAGCACGGCAAATCTACATCATTTGATGACTTTCGGCCAATAAACACCCTCCCTGCAGTTTCGAAGATCTTAGAGACATTGATCAAAGATAAAATGATGTGTCACTTAACAGCGAACAACTTACTGAGTGTTGCTCAGCATGGATTCCTCAAAGCTTGATCTTGTGACACCTGTCAACTCTCTTTCTTTGACTATGTTCTCCAATCTAGGGACCATGGTTTTGCTCTTTACACAGTATATTTCGATTTCACTAAGGCTTTTGACCGTGTTGACCATGCTCTTCTCCTCTTGAAATTGTCCTCTTTCGGAATAGGTGGCAAACTTTTGAATTTTATATCCTCTTATTTGGGCACTCGCACACAACGAGTCAGGATTTTCAATACCATCTCCAACCCCACACGTGTGAGGAGTGGCGTCATTCAGGGTAGTGTACTCGGCCCACTTCTATTTAGCCTTTTCCTTAATGACGTACCCGATTTATTTCAGAATGGTAAGCCTTTCATGTATGCCGATGATCTTAAAGTTGCATATCGATATAAGCCGGCAGATCATGACATCGTGCTTGAGCTCCTAAAGAGCGATCTACAGGCTTTCGCCCAGTGGTGCCGCACATGGCGCCTTTCTCTTTCTTGGCATAAGTGCTCAGTCATGGTGGTTGGCGACGACCGCCAACCTCAACTAAGTATTGAAGGTCACGCCATAAATGTGCCTGGGGTTATTAAGGATTTGGGCGTATCATACTCCAAGAGTCTCAATCTCTCGGAGCACTGTGCCTTGATAGTCTCCAAAGCACGTAGAACGACCGGGTTTATCCTCCGAAATTTTAAAACTAGGGACGTTAGAATGCGCCTTTTCAACATGTACGTTAGACCTGGTCTGGAATACTGTTCGTTTTCATTTAGCCTCATGCCTGCTACTGAGCGGAAGGAAATAGAATCCGTTCAACACTTTTTTGCCAAGAGAATTTTAACCCCAGAACACCGACATTTGTCTTACCAAGAACGTTGCCGGCTTACGGGCCTTGACCCCTTATGGTTCCGTAGATTACAAAAGGGACTATTTTTGCTATTTCAACTCTTATATAATCACACATTTAACCCACGCACCTCTTTAAGACATCATATCCACCCACGACGTAACAGTCACCGTGAGGTCTTCTTATTTCTGCCTCTGGCACGTACTGTTAAATATCGTCGGTTCTTTTCTGTAAATGCAATTGCTTTTTGGAATAAACTACCAATGAGTGTGAAAACTCTGCAAAATTATCCTTTATTTAGGAGAACTATTACTCGATTTTTGCATTCAGAAAAGCTCCCACAAATTTTGGGTGCTGAATCTACTGATCGACTGTACCGTAGCGATGGCGTTTGTGGTCTCTGAACACTATGGCCGGTCTCACCAGCTGTTCCTCAACGCCTCTACTTTGGCTATTCCCAGCTTCATGAAAGGAATTTGACGTCCGATAATCTCCGATACCGTGCAACCTCCCCCCTTCTTGACGGTCGATATTCTCCCACCGCCGGCAGTTTTTTCTCCTGAGCCCTCCAAACCACAAAAACCACCATCAACTATATTTTTATCCCTTAAGCTCAGGAGTTTTTTTTCACTGCTGGTCGGATTTGTGTTTAATCGCTTCCCTCGACAATGCCTGTAAACTGGCATTAAATAAAATTTATTTAACAGGAGGCCCTTACGTGGTACACTATCGGATGACTTCTTAAGGTCTTCATAGACTCCGTGTACTGATTCCCTCAACCAACTGCCAGGGTTCAGCGTTCTAAACGATAGAGCAGGTTTGTAATGCATGATCTGCCTCGACGGAATCCCAGCTGTTCGTCGCAAACTAGATTTTGCTACTCTAAGAAGCTCACTGTTTCTCGCCTGATTATATATTCCATAATTTTTCAGCCGACTGAAGTGAAGCTGATGGGTCTCTAGGTGTTTGGCGAGACCTTTCCACCGCCTTTATACAGTGGTCTAATCCGTACAGAAATCCGACTTGCGGGTAAATAGCCCACATTGGAGAAGTTTTGAAGGAGCATAGGCAGGGGCTTGGATATGTCTCCATCAAAATCCTTCAGCGAGTTAAACAGTATGTCATACGACCCAGGTTATTTCGAGTAATTACGCATAAACGGTTCTTTGCGAACAGTACCTTCGATGAGGTAAACATTATAAATCGTTGAGCTTTCCACTATGCCGCAGTCGAGAGAAATAAATGCGTTTTCTTTCGCAAAGATGGGCTTGAAATTGCGAAAGGTGGTCTGTCTTCGCTCCACCTTTGCTAAAATCTACGCCTTTACTAGCTTCCGACAAAGGGTTTAGGTCTCTATTTCACATGCTCCTTCGTCCGTAACCAAATAATAACTTTGGACTATCTTCGGCCTGGTTTAATAGATCTTTTTCGAAAGCTCGTTGTGTCCTGGGAATAAGTCATTTAACTAGGTTCCTCTTCCCCTTGTACGCATTTAATGACACGGGGTTCCTCTCCGAGAGAAATTTTCTCCAAAACCTTCGCTTTTTATTCATTTCTATTTATGGGTGCTTATATCGGGTTTGTTGTACAGTTTCTTTCATGAAATCGGACAGTTGCCCCTTAGAGGAATGCGCAATAATTCATTGAACCAATCCCAATCCTTGACTGTGATGCCGAAAAATGCTGATTCCCAATTTATAGTGCTTATTTCAGTTTTCTTCTCAATTCCGGCGGTTAATTCGGGCACAGAAAAGGTGGAACGTTCCACAACAGCATTGGTGTAGTCGCTCTGACCGAAGAGAGGTACAAATGGTATTTTATCAGTGCTATTCACTGACTTCTTAAGTACCAGATCCAGACAGTTTGGCCGCTGCTGAATCATCGTCTGAATCAAAACGCGTTGAGTGAAAAATAACCCAAGCGTCATGTCCAGTAGACCTCTGTCGAAGGTGCTGTCTGAGCCGTATGCGTAGACTGAACTCCAGTCAATAAATGTTACACTGAAATCTTCCATGATTAAGACGTCGGACCAAATGATGAATTTCCCTAGGCTTTCAAACCCACGGTTGTCAGTAGCGGCATCATTTGCCGACGGTCAGTAGACTATCTGAACGTTGGAAGATGATGAACTCCGTGCTTTAATAGTAAGTCAAATTTGTTCAGAAGTACACTCAAATTCTTCTGTTTCGTTTGAAACTATAAGCACAGGTTTTACACAAGCGAGTACGCCTCCTCTCTTATGTGCCGACTTGTGCCTTCAAAACAGCTGGTGTCTGGGTATAGTTAACTCACGGTCGCCTACCTGCTGGTTCAACCAAGTTTTTATTAGTGAGATTATGTCCGCGAATAGATCTGTAGCGGCATGACAATGAGAACGGGTACTCTGAGCGCTACAACCATCAGGTGGAATCCCATGTTGTGCGGAGAAAACAGAAGACGCCAAAATGTGGGGGTTATTGTGCACAGAACCCGAAGTTGTCCTCTCAGGCAGAAGTGGCCACTGACAGAGCCAGGGCTAGTGTTGACTGCGTCCAGTCATGCCTGAGAGTCCCTGAGACAGTGGTGACGGCCGCTTTTGCATGCTCGTAGGCCAAGCTCAATTGGTAGCCGGTCAGTGTGGGTTGTATTTGCCGAGGGGTGGATTCCCAATGGATTGTTTTGCTGGTTGCAGAGGGTGGCGCGTTCAAGGGACGCATGAGTAGCCGCGACGCCGTGTGGACGCAATTGTGTCCGAGCTTACGTCCGTCGAGTAGCTTCAGGTCAGTTCGCCTGGGACGTTTCGCTGCAAGGGGTGAATGACCTTGAGACAGTGAGGTCTTGAACAGTGACACCAGACTGATCAGGTTGGCTGCTCACTACAGATCAACGAGATGGGTCATTGGCTCACTGACTTTCAATTACATGCCTTTCACGCTGTAATAAAGGAATTTGAATTTTGAGATTTATGGCCACCATTGAGGTGGTCTCGGTTCGTCCCGAACCTCCGCCTACAGTGTCAGCTGCGCGGTCATCCGGATAGGATCCGTCCAGGGGAACGGCGATGAGCGCTGCCCGACTTGGTCGTTTTAGATAAAAAAAATCGCGTTCTCCTTAACCGAGCCTCCTTTTCGGATCTAGAACTAGCAGGCGACGTTTTAGCCTCCCTGCTGGTGAGGAATCTGGTTAAACAACGCTGGAATCAGAGCCTTCTATCCTAAATGACAATCAAAACTATAAAGATGCGATAATCGCTAGAATATTCCAACTTTCCTATAAAAAGCGGCAGAGAAAAAGTATAGGAAAAGCGGTAAAGACAAGCTGCTGTATAGACTCACAAACAGCAAGCACTCTCTCGTATTAGAAAGTTTCGAGTTGAAGTCGGTTAGTCGAACTTGCTGAAGGGGGAAAATCTCGTCCAGCGAGATATGATCGGAAAATAAAGACAGACTGTCACAATTGACAAAAACGGATTGATGCACATAGATGTAACCTATGAAGCAGTAACACCAATCAGCATGAAGACACAAAGCAAGCGGTATCATAAGCCGAAACCAGCTGTTGTTGTTGTCGTTGTTGTTGTTGCTGCTGCCGCTTCTGCTGCTGCTGTGCATTTTGACATACCAAAACACAAGCGGAGAAAAGTTCGGGTTTACAAGTTAATGCAAAGGAAAAGATCGGAAATGCACGCAGACCTATTATCTTTGAATTTGCTTTCTTTGATTTTGCTGTTAATGGCAAACAATTGTCACTGTCTGTTTATATAGTTTATTTGAAAACAACAATACACGAGCGAGATGAAATCATGCTCCACTTCTCAGAAGTTGAATGTCGACTAAAATATTGACTGAGTTGTCGAGAGTTTTTCGAAACACAGCCTGACCTGAAAAATTCATGAAACTATTAAAATGCAAGACATTTCCGCCTCCTGACTATTAAAAAGGTCCTCATCATCTGGAAATTTGGGTAAGGGTAAACTAAATTGGTCGGTAGTATCAGTCTGTGGACAGCAAAGCGAGGAGTTCAGACTGCTCAGAAAAACTGTAACTATCCTATTCTAAGTGTTTATCGTCAGGCAATGTTTTCATGTCTCACAGAAGACTTGTACCGATCCACAAAAGAAGAGACCCTACCCGCGCGGACCTAGGGTAGGGATGGTGTAACTACGTGTTAGTGGAAATGGCTGCTGTGCTTCCCTTTCTGAATCGCCTACTCCCTTCCCGCAACTCGCCGTAACGCTCGTGTTTTTTTCGCTTTCTCTACGTCGACATCTTCCCTGGCCCTCCCCTGTAGATGCCCTCGGAGCTGCCTTCATACCTGGTTATTTAGCAGGCGTGTCAGTGTCCCCTCATCATTCATCGATAAATCTTCTCTGCTGCACCTCATCACGTTTGCACAATTAACCACTATTATATGCATCTCCAATTTCTGTTTGCCCTCATTATACTCCCTTGTCTACTAAACTCTTCTCCCACCCCTTCCTATTGGTATGCGACACGTTAACGACTCTATTCAAATCGGTCTTAACCAGGATTGATTTCAAGTGTTTCGCTACCCCGTGTGGGTTATCCTTGATGTCTTCAGCCGCTACAAACTGGGTAACTAATCAAGCGTCAAGTAGAGTGATTTGGTGGTTGAGCTCCACCAATCATATACTCGGTTTCTTGGTTTGCCTGCCGGGGCATTTTGTTTTTGGCTGTAAAGAGCCCGGCTGCCTTTGCTTCGGGATGGTAGTTGTTTCTTTCTTTTCGCCACCTTACTCATTTAGCTTCCCATAACACTGCTTAAGGCATCGTGCAACATGCCAATGGTAAGTATACCGGTCTGATTTTATTTTGCTATTAGCTAGTCGAACTCAAAAGTGGCGATACGTATAACGGACATTTAGTGGCATGCGATGACTGGATGAACATTCATTTAAAGGAGGTTATCTGCACGTCAAAGGTATGGGTACGCTTGGTGCTGATGTTTTCTCAGGATGGTGATAGATTTTGGAAGATGCCTGAATGTTATATCCGTGGGGGAATAATAAAGTACCTCCGGATCCCTGACGACGTTATAGACAAAGTTAAAGAAGACATGCAAGTCTCACGCATGCGAAACAGAAACCAGGGCGGAGGTGAAGGTGGTGGCCGCGGGGGAGCTCGAAATAAGTTCAGAGGTACGTCGGTCGTGTCTACTGTCGTGTCATCTTTCCAATAGTCTGCCGTCCCAGTTGGCCTTTGTACTTCGAAGGGAATCCGCTTCCTAAACCCCAGAGCTTGTAACTCAAGCATACTTTAATTGCCGCCATTCCCTGCTCTTAAATGTCCCTCACTATGCTTGCATTCTCACAATCAAAATAGTCATTCTAATCATTTGCATCCGCTCTCCTCGTCAGAGCAATTCAGCAATTGATCTAGACGCCAGACAATGTAGATGCCATAATCAGCTGGGTGGCACTTAACGTGTGATGAGGGTATGGTCAAAGTGAGAGAATGGACTACTATCGAAGCCTATGAGACGCATAAATGCGCTCATTCGCTTAAGCGGCTTGATCGGCTTCTCTCTCATTTTGCATTTGTCTATATCTATCTATCTATCTATCTATCTATCTATCTATCTATCTATCTATCTATCTATCTATCTATCTATCTATCTATCTATCTGATATATCAGATATAGTCTTAAAATATTTTTTATGAAATAGTAGGTATTAAGTTTCGCCATCCAAGTGTTCGATATTCCTATCTCCTTTACAGGTGCTCATCGTGGTGGTGGACTCGGACCGCGCGCCGGCCGCATTGGTTCCGGCGGCAATCGTGGCGGTCATAAGGACATGTGAAGGAATCTGGGCTTTCCTGTCCATGTAAATATATTTGACAGTCTTCGTTTTTGAGGAAACACAAACTCTGTACATCTACTTGCAATCAATGCTTGAAGTTTTCAGTCTGGGTGTTTTTAATTACAGTCTTTAAAAGGTATATAAAATCTGGTCATAAAATCCATTGACGACTCCCCTATGGGCATCAAAAAATCCCATAAGTGCTCTTTATTTAGTCAGACACTCAGCCGGTGTTTCTTTTCCAGACGACTTTTTGGACTGTTATATATTACCTCGACTTAATTGGTATGGCTTTGCTGAGACCAACTGTAACTACTCTCAATACTCATGTGGTGTCTTTGAAATGTTAGGTATAGGTGGAACTCCCAGCGGCCTCTTTAAAGTCTTATTCCCTATCCGCATCATTAGATTCTAAACGTAAGATATCCAGTGTAAGAGAACCCGTTTCTTACCCGCTCACGGTCGCCATATTACTGCCGTCCTCTTGGTTTGCGATATTTTCTAGGACGACCGTTGTGCCAGACCCGAATCATCAGCGTGTTGGTCCGCACCTGCCTTTTCGTCAGAAGCAGGTGTGCATATCTCCTATATAAACTCCAGTGAACGCCGTCTCTCCGGGTGGTCGGTTTCCTTAAAACTAATCGACGTCAAGATGACTCACTGTGGTCATCTCTATTCATCCCGCATCGCCCATTCAGTAGAACGTGAATTCCTGATCCAGCCTGCTTCAGTTATGTCGCATATAGTACCTTACCCGCGGCCGTCAGTGGCGACGAATATGTAGGTCTAAATCCGCTCTGTCCAGTGGGGATGGCCGGAAATCGAGTGCCCAATAACCAGCTCAGTGTGCCATGACGGACTGTGTCGAGTCAGGCTCGAAACTGACGCCTGCGCCGCCGGCTTGATTTAGGATAGTGGCCTTTTATCCACAGGACGGCGATGGAAAGTTTCCGCAGGCCACATGGGCGCCCAGACCTATCGTGAATGTCATCGCAGATGGTGCAAACGGTCTTATTGGAGATTAAGTAGATTTTCCACACTGGAAGGGTTCTTTCTGCGTCGTACCGAAAATGTCAAGCCCCTCTTGTCTTCCACGCATGCAGCCTAGCAAGTACAATCGCAAAGGAAGGACTAAGCGGGTGGATACCCTATGCGCGTGAATGTGACGATTAAGGTATCATGGCTAAACTGATTGATCTTGTAATCTCATTCATCGGTACTACTATAATTGCGAAGGTCATCAGCCTGACGTTAACAGAGTGGTATCCGCAGCTCAGTTTAGGTCAGTCGGTCAACGCTGGGGTGAACAGTTGTTACCTTCAGCACTGCGTTGGGCCGGGCGAATAGGGTGGTCAAAAGAACGCGTCACAAGATGCAACCATTCCGAACGCCACATCGGACGGCTTGGTGAGGTTGTTATAGATAAAAACTTCAGCTGTGGTACCATAGTACGCCTTGCAGACACCATCTACGTTTAGTATTAGCAATGATCAGTCATGGCGAATGGAGTTTAACACTGGGGACAGTCATCACTTGCCTGTAGTGGTGACAATAGGGGAAAGGGCCACAAAGTGAGTACTTGTCGGCACATTGACCTCCATCTGGGAAATCGAGACAAATACGAGTTTACTTCCCTCTTTCCACATCAGAAGTGCTCATCAAGTTATTCCATTTCTCTGTAAGGGCACTTTTACACCTCAATGACAGCAAGTCCCATCTCACTGTATTTAGTTAACTTTCTATCCTGCCAGGAAATTTTTGCTGAGGTGGTTTGACCGCGCACCACGTCCATTTGAAGTGGAGTTCACCCACGATGTCACTTCTCACGTTTCTCGTCCAAATTCTCACCGCTGCCATGCCCGAAGACTGAGGTTGAGAGATGTGGGAGAGGGGGGAGGAGTGCTGGGCCCGTTGGCCTTCGATGTTGTGGTACGGAATTCATCCAGAGCAGTCGAGGGCATGCAGTGATCAGTCATGGCGAATGGAGTTTAGCACTGCGGACAGTCATCGTTTGCCAGTAATGATGACAATGGGGGAAAGGGCTACAAAGTGAGTACTTATCGGCACATTGACCTCCAGCTGGGAAATCGAGACAAAAAGGAGTTTACTCCCCTCTTCCAACATCAGAAGCGATCATCAGCTTATTACATTTCTCTGTAAGGACACTTTTACACCTCAATGACAACGAATGCCATCTTATTGTGTTTAGTTGACATTCTATCCTGCCGGGAAATTTTGGTTAAGGTGGTTTGACCGCGCACCACGTCGATTTGAAGTGGAGTTCAACCGTGAATACGCTTCTCACGTTTCCGCTCTAAATCCCCACCTCTGTCTTTCCTGAAGACTGAGGTTGAGAGATGTGGGGGGGGGAAGGGTACTGAGCCGCTCGGCCTTCGATGTTGAGGTAAGCGATTGCCGAGGGCATGCAAGACATGCACTTGACGCCGCCTTGCCCGAACAAGCCATTATCTGTAGTCCATACAAGCACACGCCAATGTAACGGTATAAGTCTTTCGTTTCCTAACAGACAGGGCGACTGTCGTACAAACTCCCAACTTACCACTGTAGCTACCATAGCGTAGAATTCCAGTGCGCGTCCGGTCCAGTCTTCTCTCCATCCCTCCTCCTCCTCCTCCTCCTCCTCCTCCTCCTCCTCCTCCTCCTCCTTTTATCAACAACGCCGTCTTCCAACTGACGCACCTCTCACAAAAGATCCATCTTATTTCCAGCGTTGGTCTTCAGACATCAGGAGGGATTGTATACTCCAAAGATATCAGGAATTACTTAGCGTACTGTCACTTGCAGTTCGGCTCTCAAGGGCCGTCGTTCAAAATCCGTTGCGTAGGATGTTGGCAGGACGTTTCGATCTGAATATAGCTAGAATCTCGACCAAACTCCAGCCACATCCTTGCTAAACCATCTGATACTCCGACCGTCGTGCCCGACGATGTCAACCACGTGCACCACAGCAGGGTGGGAGCAGGGATGGAAACTTGTGTGAAAATTTAGTTTATAGTTAGTGTAGACTTGCGCAGCATCTACCGCATTCTCCCCTCCTTACCTGTGCCCGCTGTCAAGGTAAGGTCAAGAAGACCGGAGGTGAGGGGGGGGGGGCGCAGGCGGATGGCACGGTCGGACCTGCACGTAGGCGTACCACCACAACTCTTGGTCCACAATGATCACTTGGCCAAGATTTTAACCGACAACATCGGGCCAGAAGGACGAGGATGTCCTTCCCATCGGGAGCGCAAACGCATCCACCGGCAGGGAACCAGGTGTTGGAGAACTCCCAGCGCATACCAGTCTGCGAGGGCCGTGGTTTGCTGATCCTGACATAGCAGACGCTCACAGACCTTCACACTGAACTGGCTACAATCCTTTTTACTCTCGGCTAATTTAATTAGACTTAAGCTCTCAAGTGCGGAATATTTTCGGCGTGATTCTGACAACAAAATCAAATAAGGATAGGTTTACAGTTGTAACTTCTCCAGGCACTTGCAGCCAGCAAAACACCGCTTTGGAATGCCAAGCGCTCAGTTCTCTAGGTGATTGCTAGTTGATAGTTTTCACAGTTGCCGAAAGTTCCACTTGGATCCAGTTGATCATTTTGCTGTTTGCTCATAGTTCTGCTAATTGGAAACTTGTTTCCTTGTGGCTGGAAGCTGCGACAGTACTACTGATGTATGGTCTGTTGCAGCTCCCATCGAGGAACGACTATCCAATTAGCAAAACTAAGCCAACAGTACAATGCTTTATTGGACCCACCTGAAATTGGCTTTGTACAATGCCCCTAAAATCCCTCAGTCTCTACAGGCGGGTATAAATGTATGCCACATCTCCGTGTGTGTAGGTTTCCACCAGCAACTTTGAGTCGAATCGGACATACTTTGCAACGACTCAGGATTTCACGCCATAGCAGAGAATTGAGGAGATGTTCTGCCAGGAATGATATGAAACATCGGTGGAGCAGTACATCGTGATCGGGGACTAAACAACCGCGGGCGGGCAACATTCGTGTTTAATTCATCTTAAGCCTACGTTGCTAGAACTTTATGTATGACAAATGCAGTACCATTTGCAGTATAAACAGTGTATTAGGATGTTAAAGTGCATCGCTCTGACCTGACCAAACGTCTAAGCATGGTTAAAAGGACCCACAGGAAGAAGTATTTTTTTCATTAATTCCGCCTATTTCGTTGCTTGAGAAATCACCAGGGAAGCAAGAGGACGAAGGCGTGTGATGCCTGGTGGGAAAGGCAGAGACGCGAGACGGTTTTTCGTTTGAATTCGAAGGACTTTCGCCGTTCCATGACCTGGTGGTGAACTCGTGTGCGGGTTTCTACTTGATGTCTCTTCTTTTTGCCCCTTTGCCAAACTTCCAGGTGGGCTTTGTGCCCTCCCAACTTCTGATGCTAAGTGACCTCTATTCATAGAGTAACCTACCTCGGTTGCACAACAGGCTACCGTTCCACCTCTTAACGTGTTCTTCCATCTCTAACTCTCTCTCCCTCTCTTCCCCGCTCTCTCTCTCTCTCTCTCTCTCTCTCTCTCTCTCTTCCTCTCTCCTTAATCGCCATTTACTTCACATGAATGCATCTGTTCCACATTCGAATAATCTCCTTTGCCTATGTCCGGTAGTTACGTTGGTTCTTCTAACTATGCTTGGCGATGTTTAAGTTGCGCTATTTGCAGATTTTACTAGCACAGCCTCGGACGACTTCGATCCTCACCGAGGCATCTTTGGCCTGCACAGATGATGGGGTAGCCGCTCGCTCGGTGGAAGAGATCAATTTTTGCGGAAGTTGCCGTTTCGAACTAGTGTAAGTAACGCAACGCTCGACTTAGCCGCCTTTCGGCACAATCATTAGCTAAGAAACCGGCCGGCTGTATTGATTCTGATCAAAACTCGAGTAAGAAGCTACTACCAAATCGAGCTGCTGACATCGGTTAAGTTTCGCAGTGCGGAGCACTCAAGTTCATGCTGCTCACCTTATTAACTGAGCGTTAGTCTGATTAATTAGACCGATAAAATCATCTGGGTTCCTCTGGGACATATTACCGGGCCATTGCCAGCTATAAGACCTCTAGTGTAACTGTAGAAACATCCTCCAAAATGCACCGTTACAGAGAGGGAGATCTTGGCGAAAAGAATGCTAAATAGGGGTGGGATGGATGAGGGATACCCAGCGTATGAGCGCGAGGGCCGTCTCTATTAGGCCGCTGTTGTTCAAATTTCGCTCCCACGTTGGGTACGTAATTTGCGAATTGTTCTAGGCCAAAAGAGTACAGAGAGAGAGGGAGAAATGATGTAGTCCACAGAAGAGCGTGGATAGCTCTTATGCTAATGGGGACGCTGAGAGGCGTTTCGACGCTGAGCGCACGCGAGGTCGTTGCGAGCCATTTACCTTCGTAAGGTGATGGCATTTAAAGGGCCCTATCGATTTTTTTAGCGGGTGCACATAGATCGATCGAACGGTTGTGGAGGTGCGCGTGTAAGGGGCAGGCAGCACGCAGTCATCTGTCCCTCAACAAACATGGACGTTCAGTGCCCACCTGGATATTATCCCGCGCCCGCTTACAATGCCTGCCCATGCGAAGTCCCGCCAGTTTGCCCACCACCGGGGTACGCGGCCGACGACTGCGATGAATACGAATATGTATATGAAAACGCCTGCAGACCGGAAGCTGTTCGCATAGCTGACAATCTTACTATTCCTGATGGACCATTTGCAAACAGCACTATGTACAGATCGGATTATAGGGGCGCTGAATGTGCAAGACCGGAAGCTGTACGCTATGCTGATAATTTGGCTATTCCTGATGGGCCCTTCTCGAACAGCACGATGTATAGATCTGATTACAGAGGTGCTGAATGTGCACGACCCGAAGCAGTGAAGTACGCGGACAATCTGGCTATTCCTGATGGCCCCTTCTCAAACAGCACAATGTACAGAGCAGACTATAGAGGCGCCGAGTGCGCTAGACCGGAAGCGGTGAAATATGCGGATAATCTAGCAATTCCGGATGGTCCATTCTCAAACAGCACAATGTACAGATCGGACTATAGAGGCGCCGAGTGCGCTAGGCCGGAAGCGGTGAAATATGCGGATAATCTAGCAATTCCGGATGGTCCATTCTCGAACAGCACAATGTACAGATCGGACTATAGGGGCGCCGAGTGCGCTAGACCGGAAGCGGTGAAATATGCAGATAATTTGGCGATTCCCGATGGACCTTTCTCAAACAGCACAATGTATAGATCTGACTACAGGGGCGCCGAGTGCGCTAGACCCGAAGCAGTGAAGTACGCGGACAATCTGGCGATCCCAGATGGACCCTTCTCAAACAGCACAATGTACAGATCGGACTATAGGGGCGCCGAGTGCGCTAGACCGGAAGCTGTACGCTATGCTGATAATTTGGCTATTCCAGACGGGCCCTTTTCAAACAGCACAATGTACAGATCAGATTATAGAGGTGCTGAGTGTGCTAGACCAGAAGCAGTGAAGTATGCGGATAATTTGGCGATTCCTGATGGACCTTTCTCAAATAGTACAATGTACAGGTCAGACTATCGAGGTGCTGAGTGCGCTAGACCAGAAGCAGTCAAATATGCGGACAATCTGGCGATTCCAGATGGACCATTTTCAAACAGTACTATGTATAGATCCGACTATAGAGGGGCTGAGTGCGCTAGACCGGAACCAGTGAAGTATGCGGATAATCTGGCGATTCCAGATGGGCCCTTCTCAAACAGTACAATGTACAGATCAGACTATAGAGGTGCTGAGTGCGCTAGACCAGAAGCCGTTAAAACCGTGGACAATCTCACCATTCCAGATGGACCATTCTCGAACACGACCATGTATCGTTCTGACTTCAGAGCTCCAGAATGTGGATTACGCTTAGTAAGGCGCAAAAAGACCAAAACAGCGCCACAGGGTCCCATGGCTGATTGTGGACACCGCCCCGCTTTGGATGACTGTAAACGGCAGGTTGCCGCATACTGTTGCGTGCCATCCAACTGCTGCAATTCTACAAAGGAAGCCGATCAGAAAAGTTCAGTTTGCGAAACGGCTAACACAGAGTCGAAGGAAGTAGGCGCATAATTTGGATTTGCCCGAATATTCTTCGAGTTCAAACTGAACTGCCTTATAAGTGCCTCTCTTCCGAGAGCAAGATGAGCGCGATGCGAAAATACCTAGCGGATTAATGGCAATTCGCCTTCGCGAACGAGCATTTTATGCTTCTTCCTCGAATGACAAGTCTATGGGTACTGTAATCTTTTCCTTTCCTTTTGCTTTTAGGTTTTCTTTGACTTTAGCCTTTTATGTATGCCGCGGCCTCCTCAGAAGTACGTCCTGGCTGTATAAGTACAAGTCTGCTACCTATTGCGCCTGATATTGACGCGGAAAGTTTAATGACAAACACTGACTTACTGATACTTTATCAGTAGGCAAATGTGCCTAGATAAAGTGTTCTGCCACTTCTAAGAGCCCTGCTGTTGATTGTCTACTTCGAAGGCAATAGCGCACCCTCACGGAAAACCCGACAAATCAGGGTTCACTGGCTATTGTATCTGTTCTGCATGCACCACGAAGAAATTTCCAAGCGTTCCTATCTATAGTTTGCAGCGTTGCTTAACAGGGCGCGTCTGCTTAACAACCTCCGCTAATCAAACACAACACTTCCCATCTAAACTGGCTACACAGTAGCGCCAGTTTGGTTAAAGTAGCTTCGTTGTGACAGTGTCATTGGCATCCCTTTCGTATGGCAACTCACTTCTGGACTTTGGAGGATAACCTTAGCTGTTTCAGCAACTCAAACTGACTAGCTGGAAATTATTAGGGTTCAAAAATATCCGATAATTAGCACTCTTGTAGAAACATACAGTGTGTGACTCTGAAATACGTTTTCGGTTAGGAAGAATTATCTAGATGGGGTTGTAATATTGATTAACATGAGACGTAATCCTATAGTATTTCGGACTCGCCAGGATGTCGGCTATTAAATGCACTTCTTTTTGACCTACGGGAACCACATTCAGTAAACAATGACTACTTAGGCACACGCATTTTACACGTGGATTTTCAATGGTCTCATGAATTCAAATATATTTTGTGGAAAAAATGCACAAAAATATGCTTTCGTTTACACGTTTGGTGGAAAATCGCATTTGCTCTTCATTTTACGCCCCATGAAAGGTTATCTTTTGGTTGTAAAGAAGTTTTTACTTACGAGATTTTTAAGACCGTGTGATGTCCGTATATACAGCATTGCACATGCCCGTTTACCAATGATCCTCATAAAATGTACAACATAATCCTCCTCTATTGCAACGTTTTATGAACTTCAAATGGTATCTTCTTTAAGGCATAGAGAAATAGATGCATTTTCATACGTGGAAAGTATGCACCTTGAAGACTGAAATCGCTAAGCGCTAATGCAACGGCTGATCTGGCTCAAAATTATCGGGAACTTGAAAACTTTCAAAACCTAAATATACACTTTCTTAGGCCATAAATGTAAATAAAATGTGATTTTCTACCAAACGTGTAAGAGAAAGCATATTTTTGTTTTTTATAAAATGTAATGAAATTTATAAGACCACCGAAAATCAACGCGTAAAGTGCATGCTACTTAAGTAGTCATTTTTTGTGAGTGTGGTTTCTGCAGGATGTCTAAAAGAAGTGCATACAATAGCCGACATCCTGGTGAGTCCGAAATACTATAGGATTATGTCGCATATTAATCGACATTACAACCCCACCTAGGTAATCCTTTCTAATCGAAAACGCATTTCAGAAATCCGGCCAACATTTCAAAAGATCGGCCATGCACTGCATTTGCTCATTTAATCATATCTGGACAGTTTTGAAACGTGTCTTGCTCTCAGTAGCATTCAAAGTACGGTCAACCATTACCCAGTAGTGTGGAAGGAGAAGGGGCCAACTTTGTACACACGTTTCACGTCGCATGGGGTTAGGAGGATGTGGCATGGATGAAGAACTGTACAACTGTATGTTATTACCGACAAAGACAAGGAAGACTGGAATGGCAATTTCTGGCTTATTAGACGTCGTCAGCCATTCATACTGCCTATATCATGCGCCGCTGTGCGGCTGCTGGTTGGGCTCAAGAGAGAGACCGTAAGGCAGAACGGAACGAGTGAGTTCCGCAAGAACGATCGGTGAGCTGTAAAACTTTTCGAAACCAATCGCGAGTGCATCTATAATGATTGAATGTTATCCATGAAAGCCACCGAGTCCTCTTTGGCATGCTGTTATTTTTCCAGCGGACGTTATAAGAAAAAGAGAGCAAACAGCCAAGTTTATGATCTGAAACGTCTATCGCCTTCCCCGATCACCACTTGTCATTGGCCGCATTCAATTCTAAGCCCTGATCCAAAGGCCGCCGTCATCAAATGCTTTGCATGCCATCACGAATGAGTCAAGGCCTTTCGGCAAAGGATGCACTTGGTCGATGAAAATTGTCACTTTTGAGACGGACACGCTTTAGTAGGTCTTATTGCCTCATTTCACCTTCACGGTGTTTTATCTCTACTTCCACTTCTACATCTACTTACAGTAGGTAGGCTAACTCATGAAGTGTCAACCGAAATTCTGAAATGCGTTTTCGTTTCGAAAAGATTAATTAAGTAGGGTTGTAAAATTAGTCAACCTGCAACATAATTCTATAATAAGTCAGGTACCCCAGGATGCCGGCTTTCGAACGAGCTTCTTTCCGTGTAAATGTAAAAATCGTACTTTGTAAAAAGTGGCTACTTAAGTAGCATGCATTTCTCTCGTTGATTTTCGATGCCCGTGAAAATTCAATTATATTTCATAGAAAACATGCATAAAAATATTACTTCTTTTACTTATTCGGTAGAAAATCACGTCTTCTTCCAATTTTATACTCGGAAGAAGGGTATGGTTCGGTTTCAAAAAGTTTCTAATTGTGAGATTAAAAAAAACCGTGAAATGGCCGTTCATACAACGTCGGGTGTCTACATTTACGAATGTGGCTTGTAAATTTAACAATATTGCTCAAATCCACTGCTTAATTTTATGAACCCCATATGGTCTCCGCTTAATACCGTAACAGAGTGCGTGGTTTTCCGTACGCGGAAGGTATACGGCTTGTAGTTTGGGAACCCTGAATGCAAGTGTAACGACAGGTCATGTTCAAAATTATTCCGCAATTGAAACAGTCTTTGAAAACCAAATTATATCCTTCCTTCGGGTATACAACTCGAAAAAGACATAATTTTCTACCGAATGACCAAGAAAATGTATATTTTAATGCATGTTTTGCAGCAAATATAATTGGATTTTTAAGGGCATCGAAAATCAATGAGAAAAGTGCATGCTACGTAGGTGGTCAATTTTTGCAGAGCATGGTTTCTGCATGCAGCCGGAAAGAAATTCATTTGAAAGCCGGCATCCTGAGGTAAATGGAATATTATAGAATTGTGCTGCACGATTATTAGTTTAACAACCCTACTTAAGTAATCTTTTCGAAGCGAAAACGCATTTTGGAATTCCGGTTGACATTTCATGTGTTAGTCCACCTACTGTAAGACGTCACTGCCCCCGCGCCCACCATGCTGTGGGACACACGGTTGAGTTGTTAGTGAACCCGTAAAAAGTGGTGGGACTTAGTTTTTCTGATCGACGACCATTCCTCACTATGCAGGCGTCGGGTTTGCCCAAGTTCTTGCCATATACACAACCCACCCGGGCGAGAGGAGATTGAGCCGTGGTGTCGCCTCTCTGTTTGCGGACCTCACGTTCGACTGGTCTAACGTGTTACTTTGCGGTCATTTAAGGTTGTAAAATGTAAACTCCAAGCCAAAAGAACCTCACCTGGGGTATTTTTAGACAAACACAATCCTTATCCTCGGCGGTGTTGAGAGGTGAACGCAGTCAGCACTTTTAACTAATGCTTTCCTATTTCAAGTTTCACTTCGCCGGGATTTTATGAACCCAAAGTTCTGTTTGTGCGGAAAGTGCTCCTCAGTTTATTTTTTTGGATGCACCCCGAAGGCAGCCCTGGAGGCGTCGAAGAGGGGGTCAGTTCAAAACCTGGCTCGACACTGTCCGTCAAGACATGGAGGTGGTTCTTGGACCTTCGGTATTTGGTCTCTGTCGTTGGCGAAGGGAATGGGTTGAGCTGTCTAGATTCGCTGCCGCGGATCGTCACGCGTGGAGAGGTACAATTCGGGACATCATCGAGGCCGGCTAGATCAGGCATGATCGCAGCCGTATCAAGTACAAGTACAAGTAATATCAGATGAGAAGGACAAGAGTCTGTAAAACAATAGACACCCGGTCTATCGAGGTTTGCAGAAACCTCCTCAAAACGCCTACATCCGCTTGTAGCATTTTTCCTAACAAAAGAGAAACGACGGCGTACGAGGTGGAGCGCTGGTGAATGGTGTCTCATTGCAGCTGTCTGAAAAGAGCTAATATAATAAGTGGAGGCCTCGGAAAACGGGGGAAGACAAAACAAACCAGTGTCCCCTGAGAGACGGCTGTAAGTAGGAAAACCAACTCAAGTAAAATAGCCAGAAGTGCCTCGAAAAGGCCACCCAACCCTTCAGATGTGTTCTCCTTCCACACTCACAGACGACTCGATTTCCTTTGTAGTCTTCGTCTGCAGTTGGTTAAGGTGCTTAAAAAACCTAACCAATAAGGGCACTTTGTACAGTCGATGTCGTCAAAGTGGGAATTCGGAGGTGCTTGTAGAAGTTTTGGGCCGGCTTCAATACCTGCTGTGATTAATTGTTTAGTGCGACATTTGTGACGTTCGTGAGAGTGGATTATAAGGACCGCGACGGTGGCACAACCAAACAGGCTTTTCTGTGTCAGCCTCCAGGAAATACAGTGCGTGACCGACCTCATGAAATGTTCGCCGCTATTCTGCAATGCCTTTTCGATTAGGAAGGACTACTAACTTGGCGTTGTAATATTAATCATCTTGTGGCATAGTCTTATAATACTTCAGACTCTTCAAGATGTTGGCTTTTGATTGCACTTCTTTGCGACTCCCTGCAGAAACGACGCTCGGTAGAAAATGACTATTTATGTAGCATGCATTTTTCGCAATGATTTTCGATGGTCTTATAAATTCAAATATATTTTATAGAAGACATGCACGGAAATATGCTTTCATCTACTCGTTTGGTAGACAGTCACAATGTGTTCACATTTTATACCTGAAGAAAGTGTATATTCAAGTTTTGAAAAAGTTTCCCAATTCCCAAATATTTTTGATCCTAATCAGCCGTTGCATTAGCACTTAGCGATTTTAGTTTACAAGGTGTCTGCTTTCCGCGTAAGCAGAATCATACATTTAACTATGTCTTTAAGAAGTCACCATATAGAGTTTATAAAATTTTGCAATGGATGCGGGCTATGTTGTACATTTCGTGAGGAGCATTAGTAAACTGTCATATGCGATGCTGTATATATGGACACCTCACGGTCTTAAAAATCTCGTAATTAGAAACTTATTTAAAACCAAAAGATAACCTCCTTTAAGGTATAAAATGGGAAGAGAATGTGATTTTCTATCAAACGCGTAGAAGAAAGCATATTTTTGTGCATGTTTTCTATACAATATGTTTGAATTTATTAAACCATCGAAAATCATTGCGAAAAATGCATGCGAATTAAGTAGTCATTTTCTACCGAACGTCGTTTCTGCAGGGGGTCGGAAAGAGGTGCAATCAAAAGCCGACATCTTGAAAAGCCAGAAATAATATAAGATTATGCCACAGGATGATTAATATTACAACGCCATGTTATTAGTCCATCCTAATCGAAAGAACATTTCAGAATTTCAGCCAACATTTCATGAGACTGGCCACGCACTGTATTTTACAAATGCGGCATGGGATGTTTTGGCTCCCGGAATTGCAAACTGTGTCACATGTCTGCCAGGCGGGTTATGTGCACGCACTTCCCCCCTGAGGTGGACGATCAGAAGGCGCCTGGAATGCAACAAGGGCGGGGGACGGGCGATTGCGAGCATAAAGGTCGTTCAGCTTCTCCACGGACTGTGGTTGACAGCTGGCGATGCTGGAGGTTGGAGAGGGGGGGGAGGGGTGTATCGCAAGATCGGTCAACGGACCAACCACCTTGACGTACTTGACTGTAATGCAACTTCACGTGCACTCGTGAGTGAGCTTAGTAACCCGGCAGTCCCTGGCTCCATTTTGATCAAAAGATCACTAGTCAGGGATGTTTTAATTTACAATAAAAGTGCAAGTTCAGGATTTGGAGGTGCTGTAGAACCGAATAGGCCAAGTTCATGTTGCATTCAAACTTTATAGGCCTTGTACGGGCTTCTCATGGGCAGAAACACAAATGTCAGCGCCCTCCCATAAGCACCTATTAGTTAGACCTGATGTCTTCAGTGTTCTTTGCAGGCCTGCTGCGGCAGCTTAAGCCGTAGGGACCATCGGGCCCAGCTCCGAACAGGAAGGGAAGAAGTGGGACGTCAGTTGGGAGGATGTTGTATTCTGTACAGAACTATTAGGGAAGAGGTTGGTAGGAGTTGGCAGTCGAGGGCAAGTCTGACGCCACGAGAGTGGCTTCCGCGACTGTGGCACCATGGGGTGGTAGTCCAGCGTCGTCAGCGAGATCGTGTCTGAGTCACTTCCGGCCAGTTCGGACAGCTGGCATTGGCCGGGGGCCCGTCTGAAATTGGTGAGCACGTACAAGTAGCCGCAAGGGGCTCATCGATGCAACATGCGTCCGGATTTTGACCACTACGTACCCCACGTGATGCGGCAAAGCCAGCTTCTACATTTCCCTCAGACGGCGCTTACATTTGAGCATATATCTATCTAATCCTTCATGTTAACGGTCATGCCCAATAGTTGATTTGTTTACTTTTGATGGGAAGTTCAGCATCGTCTACCATGCCGAGGCTGCGGCCTCTGCCGGAGCCCACGTTAGTTTCAGAGTCATCGAAAACGTTTTAAGATGCCATTTCTATGTTGTCTACCTACAAGGAAACGACGATCTGGTGTTCCTCGTGGATCCTGTTGAAGCCACCCCACCTATCGTGCTTAGTAATTTTTTTGTGGAGACTGAATTAAGCACCGATTTACTCAGATTGTTAACTTCAACAGTGGATATGCGCTTTTAGATGGGAAGGTTCATCCTCTGGACAGCTGAAAGAAAGAACACAGGAATTCGTTTGCGTATTTTGCCGGCACCGCTCTGTCTGGTGGGCTCTGACAATTTAATCACTTCTATCGCTAAGAGTGTAGTATAACTGCCCGCTGTAATTTAGGCTGACGTACTTGCTACTTTTGTCTATAAGGTAGTCCTGATTGCTGTATTAGAACTCGTTGGCTTGTGCAAAAGCGAATTTGTAGCAAGGTGCTTAGTCTGCAGAAGGACTTGAGGTGCGCATGGAAACCGAACTGGCAGTGTGGAAGGCTGCTAGGCGTGGCGACAACAACCGAATCCGCCTTGTCAGTTGACTTCTGGCGTCGTGAGCGTGTGACTAAGTCTTCGACTTTCCGACGCCGATTGGTATTTTTGTCTTCAACGGTTGGCTGCGGCTGTACAAGACTCGGGCACACGCACGTCATACTTTCACTGCTTTCTCGGCTGCTCGTACGCTCTCAGTCACAGTAAAGACTGTCCAACTAACTCTGCCTCAGATTTTTGAACTGAAAAACCTGCCCCTAGCTGACTGTCGCTATTTGACAACAACTAGTCAGATCATAACAGGGAATAGAAGGTATGCTTTGGAGTTTCGCTATAGAGTTTTTGGTAGGTTGTAGCCCAACACAAACAATAAATAGTCATGAACCAGTAATCGCCACTCAATACAACGACCGCCTGAACTCCAACTGTAGCTCCAATGCCTCCTGGCCTGGTAGTGTTTTATGGTCTGATCGTATGCACTCTGTCAGTGAAATGATCCGCTATTGTCCCCTAAGATGGCATAGTGCTACGTCTGAGTTATGCTTCAGATTAGAAAATATTGACTAGAATCCGGCCGAATAGTGGAGGTTGGGATTTGTGATGTTACTATCGGCCCCCACAGCTACGGAAAGGAGACAGGCTCGAAGTAGGAATAAACATTAAAAAGAAACCTCCGTTGCGACCTTTCATGAATACTGGACTACGCGATAAGCCGGGGTCATCGCCACTCAGAGGTAGACCACCATGGCAGTAACCTCGACTATGGCGATAAGGCGACAGCGATTAGAAGTTTTCACGCAGACATGCAGAACGTCGTGTTGCAAGGGGCATGACCTAACGCGGTCATTAACTCGAGCTAAAATAAAAGTTTTTGCCTCCCCTATCTTTGCACTTAAAATGTTCAGTATTACAGCTACTGCGCTAACAAGGAGCTTTTTTTTAAACTGTCCACAATGAGTAAATTTTCTCCAGAGGTTCTGGACTCGCTACGGCGGGCTCTGGAGATTGATTGTTCTTTCCCAATAAGAGCTCCGTAGACGATGGACAAATCGTATGCTTTCAGGGGAAAGTAAGAGACTATTGTCAGAACGCCTCATAAGAAAAAACGGCTAGATCGCCGTCGGTAGCCAGGCCCCGTATTACAGGTGGCTGGGGGTTTGTTTACTAGGGCTTTTTGTGGGGCTACTTATTCACCTCTAACCCATTTGGCTTCCGTTTTACGTTCGAGGTTATGATTAGCGTAACGGTTAATGGTGTCCGATCTTCGGGTTAGGGTAATGCCTTCACGCTTAGGTTTTGGGGTTACGGTTAGGGTTTGAGTTTACGACTAGGTTTCAGTGTTACGGTTAGGTTTTATAGTTAGGTCTATGTCTAAGGGTTCCGGCTACGTTTACGATTTTGGTAAAGCTTAAGGTTAGTGTTAAGTTTCTTTTAAGGGTTAACGGTTAACGTTTAAGGTTATGGTTAGGGTTAGGGTTAAGCTCGCCGTCCGCTTCCACATTCCTGGCTACCAACTGCGATCTAGCCGAAAAAAAACAGCAGAAATGGCTTTAAATAGTGTGATACACAGGGGACGGGAAGATGAAAGTACGCCGAGATCTGGTCTGCTCCTTAGGAGGTATAGCCGAAGTCAGGTCCCGCTTATGCTTCATTAACTGAAGCTAGACTGTAACTAACGTCCCCTGCAAGCAGTATCTACCTTTAAAGGCCTCTTGAGAGGCACGTTTCCGAAAGCTGTAGATGAATAATCGTCAGATGTGCGCAGCAGGGAGTCCGCAGGGATCGGCAAACTGTGGCCGATTCATGTACGAGACCTATCGGTAACTCTAAACGGACATCTGCAACCGGATCGCTACAACCTGCACCCTTGAAAACATAACCTTAGGGGCCATCCAGATGTACGCGTAATGCGAATGAACGAAAACTGGGGTCGTTCAAGTTTGGCCTCTACTCGAGAGCTCATGTGTTCTAGCTGCTCACTGACGAAATCCAGTGGAATCTGGAAGGATAATCTGGTTTACAAGAACGACAACCTACGAGTCGGTCTCCAGAAGTGTGCAAAACTGATATAAGGCTTGTCACTCCCGAACTAGCCAATCAGCTCTGCCCTGTGCCACTGTGGATGACCTGTGCCCATATTCTAAAATGGTTGTCAGATGAGCTGGACCACAACGGCAGCCAGCTTGTCTAACTGTTTGCGTTAGTCGGGCAGCGCAGAGTCCGTGCGACCGCAGAAGTACTGCCCCACATGACGGTAGGTGTAGTGGCGCGTCTAGGCGCGGGCTCAGCGCCGCGCCGGTTTCTGCGCCCAGTCCAGATGGTTGACAGGCTTGCAGAGTGGACGCGTGCATTGCGGAGGGATGTGAGGGTGAGGTCGACACCGGGAAATCTATCTCCACGACACGTCAGAGTACTGCCTATTAAATTATAACTGATGCGTTTGAATCTCAGGATGTGCCAAAAGTCGTGGCTTGGAAGGCTGCCAGCTGACGGGCAGACTTGGTCCTTCTCAGGATCGAGGGTCAGGCTGAAACAGCTCCTGAATGCGGCCTCTATTAGGCCTCCACATAGGTTAGATTCAAGCCGTTCCTTGTGGAACCCCGTGTGGCCAATGCACCTGAGCCTGTCTCCGGTGGTCTCGACTCTGTCTTGTCACCAGAATCAGGCATGTGAGGGCATACCTTGGACATTATTCGTCGCGATGGTCGAATTGTCAGACTCCAAGGCTTTGAGCAGAGACGGGGCAAGACGAGGCGTGAAACACGCCTCCAAGCAACACCCGTTGCCGTAAATTGCAACATAGTTAGCAACCAGTTCTGAATGCACTTGGTCACAGCACAAACAGGCTCCCTTGGCAACGGGCTATGTCGCGTGAGCGCCTGGAGGTAGCACGAGTGAGGTCAGACTGTAAACGTAGGCCGGATGAAAGACGACGAAGGGTATGCGTGATACGAAAGAGCACATCTATTCGCTGTTGATCCGAATAGAGCGAAATAGCTTGGAAAAGTATGCTGGCTGTCAGATATCGGTTTTCAGTAGTCAGTAACGCGACACTCACTGCTAATCACTGTGATTCTTGAGCCAGTCAGGGTGTAGGAAAGAGTTGGTCATACTCGGGCACGGAAGGCTAGACGCACGTGTCCCCCAGCTGATATCCGCTGAATTATTGGCGGCCAGCATGTCTGGGATGCAGTGGATTGGTCTGGAAGCGGGCGCATTTGTAGTGAAAGTGGATGGCCTTGAGTCGTTTGAGGTCCGGGACAAAGAGGGTGGGCTACAGAACCAGAAGTGATGGCATCTTGTATAGGTAAGCATCCGTTGAGGTCTCCATTACAACAGCCCAACATATATTCTCTGGTTGCCAAATACGATGGTTTGTGGTAGGGGGGGGGGGGGCGCTCACCGATCGTTCTTATGGAACTCACTCGTTCCGTTGTGCCTTACGGGCTCTCTCTCGAGCCCAACCAGCAGCCGCACAGCGGCGCATGATATAGGCAGAATGGCATTACCGACAAAGACAAGGGAGACTGGAATGGCCATTTCTGGCTTATTAGCCGTCGTCAGCCAGCCATACCCAAGCCCGAAGTGTGGAACACTCGAGGCTCGAACTCGCGACCTGTTAGTTAGAAGTCCACGCTTCTGTCGATGGTTTATTTTTAGGAAGTTGGGTAACGGCTGTAGTATATTGCGCAGCAGAGGTTGGTTGGGGACGAAACATGGGAATCAGCCATCTCACTGTCCATTTTTACACCTGCCGTAAGATAATAGTTCGACGATCGCATCCGACGATATCCACTGTGTGCTCCACAGCAAGGTGAAGCAGGCACGGTGACTTGGGCGGAAATTGGTTGGTCGGGTTTGGTCCCGCAGCCACAGTAGCTGTAAGGAGAACTTAGGCTCCTGCAATGCGGGAATGGCGGTAATAGGGTGGGGTCTTAGGGCAGGCCGATGGAAAGGCGGAAATTTGGGAAGGCAAAGGGCGTTATACTCGAAGAAGCGAAGGTAGTTTAAAAGAGGTGAAATTTGGATGCGTAATGCAAAAACTAAAAGGTATAGGTAAAACAGTTTGCGGAAGCCGCTGGGGTGTGCAGTAGGAGGAAAAATTCAGCGGGAAAGCTGTCAACCAATAGGAAGTGCGAACGCACTGCCAAGGTCGCTCCGCAAAATGTTCGATGAGGATGATGGACGATCGAGAAAAGGACCTAGAACAAGGTGGAAAATGGCCGCCGGAGACAGTAATGCCGCCGGAGAAGTAGCCTATGAAGCTGTGAAGTCAGTTGTTGAACGGGACCCAGAGTGCTTAGTGATTACACAGTCCGAAGGGTTTTAAAAGCGGCTGATGATGAATAAATATTTTAATTGTTTCATTTGCAGACCTTTAGCAAGCCAATCGCGCAGATAGGGGGGACGCAGTAACACAAAACCACGGAGTTGACCAAAGTGCAGGAGGCAATCAATTCTCCCCAGTATGTGCAGTATTTGCAAGAAGAAGAAATGCCCACATCGAGAGTTCTATTCCAATGACTCACACCAATGACACTGCAAGTTTTACGACGGCATAGAGGGAGATATGCGTTTACGTATGGCAACATACCCAAATAGGAACGGTTTTAGATACGGTCGATACAGAACAAATATTACTTGGGTGCGACGACGAACATATTTTGCAGATAGTTGAATGAGTGCGGTAGAAGAATTGAGCACGACCTGAACCGGTCACAGCCTCAAGAAAGTTTGGAATGGATTCGTCGGGACGATGGGGACTGCGGTAAAAGAACTGTTTTTGCGCTAGATCTCCCATTTTCAGGGTAAGCCGAGATAGCAATTTGGACTGGAGCGGTGCTTGACAAAAGCAGGCTGACATTAGCGAACCTAATGAAAACTTGCGCGACGTTTCTTAAAGGAACTGAATGCATTAGGTGTGCGACTTCCGGGGGCGTAAACGGCACCATAACTGTGACATGGTACAGCATTGGGCAGGGCGTGTGCCCTCGAAAGCCCTTCTGAAGGAGATGAAGCAAATTGAGGGAAACTTTCCTAAGGCACGTAGCAGAATCGTATTTAGTTAATGATGGTCCACAAGCAGTACCGCAAACATCTCAGCAAACGGACCGGCAAGTTGATCTATAGCACTGATAATAAAACCATAGGTGAGTATACAGCAGAAAAGCAGCACAGGGAACGAATATCTTGCGTCTTTCGCAAGCCCGGCCCCTGTACATTATCAAGCAACTGGCCCCGCCCCCCGAGATGTTGTCTGATATATGTAATTCATTAGTAATGTTTTTTTAAATAAAAAACGGCATTCTCCCTACAGGCAACGGGCACGGGGCGTCCCGCTGAAGCACCTCAGGTGATGTAACTTGATCATACGCCCTCACTGGGGTGGGATCAGATAGGAATAGAGCCGTTGACACACTGGGAACGAAAGTGACCGCATACTCAACTGGAAGCTAGACCAGTGTGCACTCCGTCTTGACAGTACCACTGACGCCTTTTTAACGCAACCTCATCTACTAAAAACAATTAAGTAGGTTGGACGTATGACATTCGCAAAGTGCGGTTGCAGGACAAACCCTTACCGATTAGTTTATAGAGGGAATAGACTTGCGCAGCATCTACCTCACTCCCTTCTCCCCACCTGGACCCGGCGTCGAGACTGAGTCAAGAAGACCAGAGGCGGGGAGGACGCCGGTGGGTGGCGCGGCCGAACCCGCACCTTAGCGCTCCACTCTACACCCCCTGGTCCACAAAACAGTTGACTAGGATTTTGACCAACAACAACAACAACAGCAGAAACATTATGCGGTAACATAATGCCATTAAGACAATATGGACGGCGGACGTAGATCAACCCTTCACTCTACACGGGCCGCACACACTCTCTTCCCCCGTGATTGGTCGGATCTCGAAGTTGTGGAAATTGCCTCGATGACAACGTTAGGAGGAGTCGTTACAACGTGATGCATAGTTCGGGGGACAGACGTGTTCAGACAGTCGGCAGTCTTCAGAGCGCGTTATGATAGTGCAAAACGCGTAAGATAAACTGTGGCCGGAAAAGCATTCTTACCTTCCAAACAACTGTAAAAAGTGGCGCAGGATTGTCTGTGTGGTATAATGCCCCCGTGTACCACACTCCGCAAGCCTGTTTAGTGTTCACTTAAGTCCGACGCAAGAACACAGCCCGTTTTTGGGGACGATGCATGTTTCCCCCCAAAACACACACACTCTCTCTCACACACAGAATGACTGAGAAGCTGCAGCTACCGAAGAACCTGAAACCCAGTTTCTCCCAGCGCTTATGCACCTCCAGTTTCCGGACCTAGTCGCGGAATAATCGCTCCCCACAGGAGGAGCTTCGCACGTCCAGTAACTCAATCTCCTATCTCGGTGGTTATAATTATATACTGTCTTCTTACTATGACTATATTTAGCGGCGACGTGCAAAAATGGCACCAGAGAAAGACAATATAAGGACACTGTAACAGCGGAAATTCTGGCTAAACCGGCTGGTTGCATGGAAAGACGACAGTGGTAGAAAGTATTTTAAAGTACTCTCTTAGTGGAGAGGAATTTAGGGGACAGCGACCCTTAGGATGTAGTGTTCGCTTGTCAATTAAATAAACAAGCATATTGAATACATACATGCTAGGGCAAGATAAGTGTGTGCTGAAGCATCAAAGACTTCCGACTGATGCCCTAAAAGGAAAAATCGACTAGCACCTTATCAGAGTTTGTGGGGGTCGGGGCGGCAAGTGCCATTTCAGGTAAGGTCACTTAAGAAGATGGCATTTTTTCTCCCAAAACAGTGGCTGGGACTTTTGGAAGGTAAGTCTTTAACTTTCCCCATAAAGTTGATCCGCTGGTAGGCGACAGAGCTTAGTTGCAGTCGACATAAATGCCTTCGTCCATTGGCTGATGGATGGCGGACAGATAGAAGCTGATTCACGTTGCACAGCACATCCGCGGGAGGTTGTAAGTTGACTAATCCTAGCGGGTAAGGCGACTTTGGCTGAAGCAAGCCAAAAAATTCGGAATTCGACGCCTTAGTGACTTAATAAAGTCATCCTTACTGTCTGTGGGTCTAAAGTGACTGGAAAAATAGGCGTCCTTTGTTCCCACTTCAAAATTTGCTGCGGAAATTTGCAACAGAAATGGCAGGAAGGAGGAGTAGACCGACCGATCTCCACAACTACGAAACAGAAGGCCACACTTTATCATACTGACTCAGTTTCCAAACACCTGGATCGGAAGGCATGACGCTGTTAACATTAAACAGCGAAGTCAGTTTGCCATGGCAACTTTTACCCGAGAATGCATGCAGATCCTTCCACTACCTTGAGGTTTTGTGGAAAAGAAAGATGGACAGGACGAAGTACGCTTCATACCAGACCTCTGAGGCTAGTTACCCCGCATATTTATTGGCGAACGCCTTACCTCAGCAATTAAATTGAAAGGATATGATTTACGCCCGGGGCACTTACTTCAGGCAGCAATTGTATCTCGGTTTAGGCGATCATATTGCTTTTACCTGCGTGTGCTCTCTCCTATCGAACCAACAACCAAAAATGAAGGGGCGCAGAAATATTTGGAAGGGTGACTTTAACGCAGTGAGACGTACTTTTTTAAGGGAAACCTGGTTAGTCAACATGGAAGATTCAAAAGACTTCTGGCAGTACTTTCGCAGGATTATAGAACGTCTACTTGACTCCCATTGTCCAATAAAAATAACTACCATGTGCGCGACCGCCATGGGTCAATCCGACGACAAAAAGACCATGAAGTAGAAACAGAGACTGCGGAAAAAGTATTTGCAACTTCGAGATCCAAGGTCATTCGCCGAATATAAGGATCAGCGCAATAAATGCCGCCAGCAAATACGGGTTGCTAGAACTTCCTTCGAGTGTCGACTGATTGCAGAATCCAGTACATGTCCGAAGAAGTTTTACGGGTACATCCGCAGTAGAAGGAAACATAGGGACGAAAATGCGTGTCTAAAGGATAGCCTCGGAAACTTGTTAGTTGAAGGGCCACAGAAAGTGCAATTACTGTCTCGGTTTTTTCAATCGGTTTTTACGGAAGAGTCCTCGGAAGACAATCAGCAGTTTGAAATGGACCGAGACAGCCGGGAGCTTCAAATGCGCTAAGATACTGCCGTCATTGAAACCGTCGCCTTTTCCGTCGAAGAAGTAAGACGCCTCCTCAGTCAAATAAAACCTGGTAAGTCTCCCGAACCCGACGGAATTCCCGGACTAATACTTAAAGAGCTATCAACGGAACTGTCAAAGCCTCTTTCGACTCTCTTTAAGCTGTCAATGAGAACAGGACGGCTTTCATCACAGTGGAAGACATCCAACCTCGTTCCCTTACACAAGGGACGTAGCAGGATGGCAGCAAGCAGCTTCAGGCCTATTAGCTTAACTTGCATCCCATGCGAAACGATGGAAGCTCTAGTAAGGAGCTCTATACAGCAGTTTTGTGCGGAAAATAACATCTTGCAGGATTTTTAACATGGCTTCCGGAGAGGACGCTCCTGCCTCTCAAATCTGCTAGCTTGTCTGGAGATCTGGACCAGGGCTCTAGAAGAGGGTTTTGAGGTCGATGTCGTGTATATCGATTTCCGCAAAGTTTTCGATACTGTTCCGCACCAACGCCTTCTTCACAAATTGAGCGCCATCGGCATCCGGGGAGATCTTCTGAACTGGATAAGGGCTTTTCTGGCTGATCGGAAACAACGTGTCTGTATCGAAGATTATATGTCAGAATGGGTGAACGTGACCAGTGGCGTGCCTCAAGGCTCAGTTCTGGGACCATTGCTCTTCATCCTTTATGTTAATGACAGCCTTCAGGAACTCGGCTGCGGCAAAAGAATGTTTGCAGACGACGTTAAGCTCTGGAAAGTCATCAAGGGTCAAAATGATCAGAGATCCCTTCAAGATAATCTGCACTGACTGCAAGCGTGGTCGAAGAAATGGCTTCTAGATTTCAATGTGCAGAAGTGTGCCGTCCTTCATCTGCGTCCAACCAATTCTCATTCAAATAAGAGCCTGACGACATACAACCTGAAAGATATAAGGCTCCCCGCAGGATCTTCACAGAAGGATCTCGGGGTTTGGATACAGAACAACCTGAAACCAACACTGCAGTGCCACAAGGCCGCAAAAAACGCCATGGGAGTGCTCCATGCAATCAAAAGGGCGTTCGTAACCTTTGACCACGACCTTTTTGGGAGAGTTTACGGCGCCTCTGTTCGGCCCCATTTAGAATATGGCCTACAAGCATGGCGGCCATGGCTAGTAAAGGACCAAGCATGCCGCGAAGGGGTACAACGGCGTGCAAAAAAGCTGGTAAACGGTCTAAAAAGCCAATCATACACAGACAGACTGAATTGCCTTAATTTATTCCCTCTGTGTTACAGGCAGCAAAGAGGTGATCTTATCCTCGTCTATAAGATAATGCATGGCCTTGAGCATGGACTTAACTTTGAGGAAATGTTTCAGTGGCACCTTTCATCCAATCTTCGTGGTCACTCGATGAAGTTACGGACAACAATGTCCAGGCTGGATCTTCGTTCTGAATTTTTTCACGCAGAGGATAGTGGAGAAATGGAACGATCTCCCTCAGTCAGTCGTGGAGGCTACGTATCTGCAACTCTTCAAGAAACGCTTGGATGATTATTTTTGTCCCCTGTTTTCCCTCGAAAGTCTGAATCTGAACTAATACCCCCACGACTCCGCAAATAATTTCCCTTAGACAATGCTACTCAAATGAATCAAGTACTATTTAATAGCGAATATTTCATTGTTCGTGTACAGCTATTTCTAACGAGCTGACCTGTAATCAATAGGGTTTTCAAAAGCTTTGCCTATTATCCTTACCAAATAAGGTGAAATTGTGTTAAAAGTAAATGACTAGCAACATTTATTTGTAGGTGCCAGACCTTTCGGTGGCTGTTGCGTTAGGTTGGTTAAGAAGCTTCAGGGTATTAATCGGAGTAAAAGTACGACAATGCAATGCCTTTTTGACAATGCCTCCGAATGGGCACTAAACGTGTTTATTATTATAATTAAATGATAAGGATAGTGTCCTCTTTTGATTGGTGACGGTATGCAGGATCAGAATTTGTGATTCCACAGATTTCGGCTTTCTTCCTCGACACAGTTGTCCTCCCCCTAGAGTAAATGACCCCGGGTGTATACCATACCCTTCCAACTAAATTCTATTAATCTGAACCGCATGAGCATTCCTTCATCCCATTCCAAAGTATTATCATGTGAGGATTCGCGATGAATGCCGAAAAACCCAATGGTAACAGGTAAGGGATGACTGTAAAGAGACACATTTTGGAGAAGAATGGAATTGTGTTTTAATTGCTTCGTACAATCCCAGGAGGGAATGGTCACTAAATACAACCGTCACTAACAGCTCAACTTGTGTTAACTCTGTCTTCTCATCGAACAAAGTTTAAATAACTGCTTTTAAGGAAGATGTCGCCTGCTAAGTACAATCAAATGCTTAACACTAGTTGGCAGAAAATACATAGGCAAAATAGACAACTGCGCTTACCTATGTAGGGTGCATGTGTTATCTCACGAAATGCTAACCACAATTCTGAAATGTGTCTTCGACTAGGAAAAGTTACTTAAGTAGACTCGTCAGGCTAATTATCGCGCAGCATAGTCATTAGATATTTCAACCGTGCCACGATACCAGCTTTGCGGCCGGTCACAAGAACTACATCCTGTGAAAAATGACTGCTTAAGTGGTATGCGTATTTCCTACTGATTTTTGATGCCCATATAAATTCAAATACATTTTACAGAAAATACACGTAAAATATTCCTTCTTTTACTCGTCCAAAGGATGGCACCATGGCATGATTAAAATATCTTATGATTATGCTTACAACCCTGTTCTTAGCCTTTTCTAATCGAAGACGCATTTCAGAATTTCGGCTAACATTTCGTGAGACAGCACACCTACTGTATATTACTGTTCATGATCACGGCTACGTGATAAGCGTCGATTCGGATACTTCCTCGAAGTTAGGAGTTTTTGTTTAAATACTGGCCGACCAGTCACACGGCAGAAGGCATTAATCAGACCGCGACCTTGAAACTTCAACGAACTTCCTGTTTTAGTGTGCGTAGCCACACTTTCCTCTAAAACGGACACCTTCCAACCTCCCCTAGGAGAGGATTGAATAGGGCAATTGATGTAATGGTGGCAAACGCAATTATGCGATTGAAGCTGGCCAGAATCAGCACAGCTGAAGCGAACAAGTGGCAGAAAATGCCCTACGTTGGTGCCAAAAATCTCATCCGATTTTTCGCCGGCAGGAAATTTAAAAAACCTGAAGGAAATCAAAGCTGCCAGTGGTCTCGGCAAAATTATTTCGGACCCGCTATCTTTAACAAATGCACGCCATGGTGGGGCTGCACATCCTTTCTGGGTTGCAGACGAAAGCAAAGTAGGTCAGCGTGTCCGGAAAAGAGTTACCGGCACCTTAACCGAATCCCTCCGGGCGTCAAAATGCGGACTGACCAAACCCGGTAAGCATGTCGAATGTCTCTGCTGGTCCGAGTAAATTTCAGCCTGGCAAGGTGCATTTGTGATGACTTTTGCTGCTAATCAGACGTTAGATGAGTGTAAGAATGCGAGGCCCCGAATTCAGCCTATCAGCCAAGGCGACGCGACGAGGAGGTGGGTTAGTTTGTGCAGTAGAAACAGCAGAACCATCCAGCGGTCTGTCAGATCGCATCTGTGTCAGACTGAGTGAACTGTGTGTGTGTTGGTTAAAATCCTGACCGCTGAGTCAGACACCACGGTCTCTTCGTCAGCACAACTCCTGGAGAAACTCAAAGGGGTAAGCCTCCATCCAAATGAGGCCATGATATCTCTTGATGTTACACCCCTTTCTACTTCTATTCCCCAGGACCTGGCGATCGAGACAATCGAGCTGCTTCTACAAAGCAAATACGATGAACCTGAGAATCGTCTTGGACACGACCAAGTCCTTCAGCTCCTGAAGTTCTGTGTCAGGACGTACTTCACATTCGACGGGACAATCTACGAACAGGTGAAGGGCACACCCATGGGTTCGCCAATTTCAGGATTCATCGCCGAGACGGTCCTGCAACGGTTAGAGTCGCTGGTCTTCCAACACCACGAGCCGAAAGTCTGGGCCCGGTATATGGGTGATGCCTTCGTCGTTATCGACCGGGATCAACCGCTGACATTCAAGGAACATGTGAATGCGGTCTTCCCGGACATACAATTTACGATGGAGTAGGAAGAGAACAACCAGCTGACCTTCTTGGATGTCGTCGTATGCCGCAAAGATTGTGGAGGACTAAAAACCAAAGTGTTCAGGATAGCGACAAAAACGATGCAAGTACTAAACTTCGACAGCAACCACTCAGTCAGCCACAAACTCAGTTGTGTGAGGACGCTCTATCGGCGTGTTGAAACGCACTGCAGTGAGCTGGAAGACAAGATTGCCGAACTCCAATACCTCCGGCGGTCTTCAAAGACAATGGCTACCAGCACAACTTCGTCAACGCGTTTCGTGTGTTTTGGCGTCCCCTATGTCTGCCAGTCTCGCTGTCCTCGTTATACACTAAGAGAGCTTTGATGGGAAGAGGGAAGGGCGCTTTTTCAGCACAGAAATAACAGCCGATTCGCTCTTTTTACTGCAACATTTTTATCCTGCCTGACACATCTCAGCACGTAGCACACCTGCGTTGTTCCAACGCTTCAAAGACGTTCTCTAGACCACAGTATATCGACCAAGATATCGCATTTAGATTAATCTTCGCGATTAAGGAAAAGTCTCGGTCAGATGTGGAGATGAACGACAACACTGGGGGGGGGGTTATGTTGTACAGAGTGGAAACTGCGCGGTCCAAGCAAACAGTATGCCTTGAGTGATGTCAGGGCGTTTGGCAAGTGAAAGAAGCAAGTTTGTATGAGTAGAGTGAGTGACCGATCTCATGAAATGTTGGCTGAAATTCTAAAATGCGTTTTCGATAAAGAAGGTTTCCTTGGTCGTGGTTGTAATATTGATTGTCCTACGGCATAACTTCATAAAATTTCGAACTCGGCAGGATGTCAGCTTTTGAATACAGTGCTCTTCAGTCTCGGGTAGAAACAGTACTCGATAACAAATGACTACGTAGGTAGCATGTCTTTTTCCCATTGATTTTCGATAGTTTTGCAAATTCAAATATATATTAAAGAAATCATAAACCAAAATATTCTTTCTTTCAGTCAATTAATAGGGAATCACGTTTTCTTGATATTTTATACTCAAAGAAGAAGTATAATTAGGTTTTAAAAAGTTTTCTAATTCCCGAATAATTTGGAACCTAATCAGTCGTTGCATCAGCTCTTAATGATTTCAATCTACAAGGAGCATGTGTTCCACGTAAAGAAAATCACATATTTTTCGCTGCCATTTAAAAATATGATATATAGGCCATTAAATTTTGTAATGGGTACCGTCTATGTTGCACCTTTCATGAGGAGCCGTGGTAAACGTCCAGGTAAGATGCTATGTGAATGGACATTGCGCGGTCTTAAAAAATCTCATAATTAAACAATTTTTTAAAACCTTCTTATACTCCTTCTTTGAGTATAAGATATAAAGAAGACGTGATTCTCTATTAATTGGCTGAAAGAAAGAATATTTTGGTTTATGATTTCTTTAAGATATATTTGAATTCGCAAAACTATCAAAAATCAATGGAAAAGAGTAGTCATTTGTTACCGAGTACTGTTTCTACCCGAGACTGAAATTCAAAATCTGACATCCTGCCGAGTTCAAAATGTTATAAGGTTATGTCGTCAGATAATCAGTATTACAACCGCGAACAAGTTATCCTTCCTAGTCGAAAATGCATTTCCGAATTTCAGCCAACATTTCAGGAGATCGGTCACTCACTGTATATGTCAATATCAACCGCACAGAACGACACCGTCCATGCATGAAGAAGGAGGCACGATCGCAGCGTTCGTGTCCCCTTCTTCATGACTGCTTCCTGAGACTCGTCTGTTCGCTTCCATTGGCACCGTCCATGTATGCTGGAAATCTAAAGGCAAAATGAATGTACTGTAGATATCTAGAAAGACGCGGGGACTAGCAAACTTGGTAAAACCTATGTAGATCCTTTTTCTAGTTTAATATCTCAGACAGACATGCTCTGCTCCAAAATGAACAGAAAGCACCCATCTTTGTGCACTCCGTTTAAGAAACATGCTTGACGTCCGGCAAGAACTGAGCGTTTTTTACACTAACGTGGTTAAAGGCAGTCTGCGGACTGCCTTGGGATTGGGTACGCTCCACCAGTATTAAAACCGCAAGGAAGCAATGCCTTCATTACGAGAACATACCAAAAATTTACTTAACTTTTCTTACGTTTCGTTCGATCTTTTCTAAATAGAAAAAGGGTTAGCTTCTGGAAATCCCTTTGGAAATTTCTTTTCGCATTCTTTGAAAGTGATTTTTAAGCATGTATAGGAAAGGATATGCTGAACGCGAAAATAGACTATCTGTCGGTATTGCACTAAGTATTGGTAGGAGTACTGCTGAGAATGCGCAAAAATCTAAAATTTCGGTTTTTCCCTTAATACTTAGAAACTGCGTAGTAGCCGATTAATCCAGATATGGGATTTCCGTCGGCACAAAGAATCTCCTACTCCCGTTTTTTAGCTCTGGTGTTTCTCTGCTAATGTTTGCTATAATTGGAATTGGATCATTTTTACAGGAAGCTGGTACGTAGTAACTCATTTTCATACTCGAGAATGACAAATAAGGGTCTCTTTTTGTCCCGAAATTTCATGATTAAAAGACCTGGGATCAGATTACGCGAATAAGCATAGGTTGAGTGAAATTCTGAAATTATCGTTTATTTTCAGCTAGAATCTTATTCAAAGGTCGCAACAACCGTCACATGGTGTTTGAATGAAGTGAGTCAACAAGAATAGAAAAATTTACAACCCTCCAGCTTTTGCCTTTCTTTCGAGACTCGTCGAAAATTCGACCAAGGACGCGAGATTTTTGTCACGAAGCAAAAAAGGGCTTTTGGCTCATTCCTTAAGAAGCCGATCTAGAAACTAATATTTAATAATTTCTGACGACAGTATGAAAGGATCCAAATGCTAATCTGGCACTACGCGTAAAATACATAATCTGTTATAGAAAGAACGGCCGAATACAAGAAACAAAGTTTCCCTCAAAGGGTCGAATAGCCATTAGGATTTATGGAGTGACCTGTTTAACCAAACAAGAACATTATCGTACGCGCTAATCTTTGCATTTCAAAAGGGCATGTAAATCAGCCTACAATGGTACGGCGTTTTTATGCAAATTGGAAAGCACAAGGGATGGGACTTTTATCAAAGAAAATATGTTGAACACATTTCCTGCAGGAAGTTACGAGTACGTTTTACATAGCGGAGCGGACTCTGTTAGTTTGTATTAGTGTGCTGAAAGTTATCAACTGCCTGTTGGCAATGTTACGTCTATGATATCAAGGAATAAATGAAAATCCGAAATTGGTGAATAGTTTAATAAGTAGTAATATTTAGAAAACAACCACAAGATCTACAGTACAACAATTGCATACACCAGTTGGTGCACTCCAAGCAATGTAGATCGGACATTCTATGCCAAACTTCCGCTTTTATATATTTATGGATTACATTTCAAGTGCGGAGATCTATTTATCACCGGTTTATTTTGACGAGTAATCACTGCATGCACAGTGGTGAACTGGAAACCCCCCAGCGTTGGTAAATAATCCGGAAAAATAAAGAAGGCTTAATATCAGGATTTGCTGATTCACAATGATGTTCATTTAGACCTCAACAGCCGGGCACTGTTCGAGACAAATGGTGGGCTAATGGGGTCATAGTGGTCAGAAATCTCACTGTGAATGTAGCCGTAATTGGGTTGGGACGCGGGAGGAGATATTTTTGCTATAAAACAAGAAGAGGGCATCTTAATCGAGACCTTTCTACAAATGCACCGATGGCAAAAACCAGAGCAATGATGCAGTTAATTCTGATATGCCTTGGAAAACGTTTTTTCATCAATAAGAATCAAAATCTAGCTAACGACATATTCCACCAAGGTGAAAGTGCGGGATTCTCATGATAAAATACAAAGGTCTAACTTTCTACCGGGGCTTTAAGTTTACAGTAAAGATATTATGAGTAAGTTCACCTCTTCACCTCATAAAAGGGCAGGAGGTGATAATATGGTCATTTATATTGACCCAAATGTGAAAACCTCGGCGCCTCGGTGGAATTAGAACCCACGTAGCAAGGGGAAGCTTTAGTACAGCCAACGCTCTAACCACTTGAATCACAAGGCCCCGCCGGACGACGCGATTTTAACCACATTTGGGTCAAGTTACTCGCCCAATCTACTGCAACGTCTGGAATCCACCAAATCTGATACAGTAAGTTGACTGCCCAAGCAGGGTTTCCTAAGTAATTCACCCAGAATCCACCAGATAATTACCAGGCTCACGTAATTCATAGAGGGGTAATGTGAATTATTCAAAATCTGCCAAAAAATCTATGAATTACGTGAGCTTGGTAATTATCTGGTGGATTCTGGGTGAATTACTTAGGAAACCCTGCTTGGGCAGTCAATATACTGTATCAGATTTGGTGGATTCCAGACGTTGCAGTAGATTGGGCGAGTAACTTGACCCAAATGTGGTTAAAATCGCGTCGTTCGGCGGGGCCTCGTGGCTCAAGTGGTTAGAGCGTTGGCTGTACTAAAGCCTTCCCCTTACTGCGTGGGTTCTAATTCCACCGAGGCGCCGAGGTTTTCACTGTTGCGTCAATATTTAGTATTCCAGATTTGCCAAAACATCTATGAATATAGTCATTCGTAACTTTTTCACGGACGGTTTCAAGGAATCACGCACATGCCAAGTTTCCGTGTAGTCCGCATTCTCTGTCTCAGAGGTTAAAGGAACCGAAGGTCGCTCACTTTCACCACGAAGGCTCCCCTGGCAAAGCCATTACATCCAATCGCGAACGCGCTGACTTTCCGTCATTAAAATGATTTCAGATCGGACACACGCGCATCCAGCTATCTATTTCCAACATGAAAAGGCCACTCCTTCCGTATGCAACACACGCATCAATTAGACACGAATGACTCTGACCCAACTTTGACGTGTACATGAAATCAGTCGATGTCAGTGACACACATCATTCCAGGTATAATCATGGTGAACACACGCCCTGGCCATGCAAACGACTAGGGTCGCAAAATAGGGTAACTTAGAATTCCGCGCACAACGAGCCCTTTAATTCCAAAGTCATTCCTTGTATCCTGGCAACCATGATTCGGCCCAATGCTTATCGTCCTAGAATTGTACCGAGTGCTGAAATCGCTGGAGAATGTCCATCGGTGTACAAGGCGAAAAAGGACCAAGAAAGGTCCTATGACATACACGTACAATGATTCGTCTACGACAGAGCATAAAAGGTGCTAGAACCAATGATTCCTGACCCAATACTATGCTTATTGCGTGCCAGGGTATTCATAGAGTAGTATTAGAAGCTCACTTTTAACATTCGAAACCCGAAGAACATCAATGCCTGCAGTGAGTTCTTGAACGTCGATTATCAATAAAACAAAAAGCAATTTTTGAAGACTTTAAAGCTCTGAAGAAAAAATGAGATTGCTACATCCCCGTTAGGGGTCCTCTAAAGAGGGAACTGGCATTACAGATGATACACGGCAAGAAAGAAACATATATACTTTTTACGAATGGAAGCAAATATGCGAGTCCCAGGTTCTTGTAGCAAAGAGGGCTAGAGGACCTCCATCAATTCTTCTTCTCAATTCTTGACTGACATCCGAGGAAGAACTGCCCGACCTGATCATTACTCACTTTCATTCCGCCGGATCCGGCACGGGACCTTCTACGTCGAAGAAGTGAAGAGACTTCTTAAAATGGACCATTTACTGCACCTCTTTGTTTTCTGCCAACAAACCTTCTCCAAAGGCAGAACGTACGAGCAGATCAAAGGAACGCCGATGGGTTAGTCAATATCCAGCCTGGTTGCGGAACTGGTCTTACAGGAGCTGAAGAAAGTCGCCTTTAACCATTATGCACCTGCATTCTGGCGCCGATACGTAGATGACATGTGCGTTTTAATTGAAAGGAGTAGATTAGCAGACTTTCAAGACCTGCTCAACGGCATCTCCCCGGACATTCAGTTCACAAGGAAAGAAGACATGCCGAACAGTTGCCTTTCCTCGACGTCCTCGTCACACGCAGACCCAATGGAGGACTCAGCACCACGGTTTAGAGAAATGAGACTTACACAACCCGAGTCCTCAATTACCATAGCAACCGCTCAATGACGCATAAACGCGGATGGGTTAGAGCACTCTTCCAAGGGGTAAAAACACAATGCAGTACCGGAGGTACGAGTACGAGAACTATGTCATCTTCAGGACCAACTGGCAATGAATGGATACTCAAACAGCTTCGTCAGCCGCTGCCTCCGCACGCACCCACGGCGAACAAACGGAGGAGAGCCGCCAACACTCTGGCACCCTCTACCATATAGAAAGAACGTGTCCGAAGCGATGGAAGGTATCGCAGGAGAGCTCGGCGTGGGTATTGCTTACCGTCCGACTGCTACCATGCACACCAGAATCATTCAAGTGAATGACAGACTAGACGAAAGATAACAGTATGGTGTCGTTTATTAGACCCCATGCCGTGATTGTCCTCGCCATTACACAGGACAGACCGGACGGCGGCTTAGCTCGCGAATAACGGAGCGCGAATGGGATGTCCAGAGAGGCGACCCACTGTCTCGGGCCAAGTTACCTACTCAGCTTACTGCAACGTCTGGAATCCACCAAATCCGATACGTAGGCTGGCTACCAAGGCAGGATTTTTTAATTAATCAATATAGAATCCATCAGAGGACTATCAGGCTCACGTCATTAGCAGGCGTCTCGACAGATCTTAAATAACTCAGTTTAACTCAGCCTTGGGAAGTGCATAAATTCGAGAAAAAACTGACCCCTGGAGAGGCGGTAGAGGTGGTGTTGGAGCCACCTTAACTTACTCTCTGAAAGGATCAGAGACAATCCGCTCTGACGCCGAAATAGGACCCGTACCTGCAATAGCCAAAAAGAAGCGGCGTCTGTCTATGCAGAAACTATCCAAGCCATAGAAACTGCCCACAAATGTTAGTTTTCCGAAACCGGATCCCTCACAGGTTAGCGAGGCTTAAGGCGGCGAAACTTAACCCAGTCTAGCAGTAGTAACAGTATTAGCAGCAGCAGCAGCAGCAGCAGCAGCAGCAGCAGCAGCAGCAGCAGCAGCAGCAGCAGCAGCAGCAGCAGCAGCAGCAGCAGCAGCAGCAGCAGCAGCAGCAGCAGCAGCAGCAGCAGCAGCAGCAGCAGCAGCAGCAGCAGCAGCAGCAGTTGCAGCAGCGGCAGCGGCAACCTTATCTCTTGTTATATCTGAACTTCCCAATACACTCAATCACGTCACTCCTGACAGACGGATCACGATGACCTTGGGTGTCACGCTTCCCTTCAGTGCGCCTCAGAAGGGAACCGTGCACTAAAAATGTCACATCTACTTTACACAGTAAATGCGTGAGATCAGTAGGTTACAACGTGCGCATGCACTTTCCCGTTAGTGGATGCGTAGAATGTCAAAGTCAGCAGCAGCAGCAATGCCCTCACCGACTGTTGCAAACACTGCCATGGAAAGACTGAAAAAACAGTGGAAGTAAAAAGGCCACAGGCGAGTAGACTTTTAAAAATGTCGAATAGGTAACATTTCCCCATTGTGGAAGAGAAATCCCTCTACAGACCATGGATAAGTGACGCTCACTGGGGGAAGTTTAAACAGACTGCGACTTCTCAGGCCTTTAGGGGAGGTTGCTCCACTTGTGTTAACCGGCAGGGCTAGTGCGTAACAGAACAAAGTGTAGGACACGAATGGGAAACAAACGATTTTGCCCTTACGTATTTGATAAATGATGAACAGAGTCGATGAATTATCATAGGTGGGTTAAGCAATGCCTTTACTCTGTCGGAAGTCGGTTCGGGAGGTGGGTGGGGGCGGGGCATAATTTTGATACGACGGAGAAAACAGCAGTGCGGATATGCAAACAGCACCGCAAAGCCTCTGAGGATGTAACCGGTGCCATGACCTAGAAGTGGATTTGTCCCGGTCGTAACATGACGCCCTCATCACATTTTCTCCTTTCTCTATGAAGTACCGACGTCGCGAAGAGCTCCCTTCTCTTATGCCAGCTCTCCTCCGGAAGCCTATCTGCCAGTTAGAGACGGCGAGGAGGTACGTTAAGTATAACTTGAAATCGTAAACATACTGGTCTTGATTCTGCTTCCGATATACAGGTAACAGGTAATACGCTTGCGTCATAGTTTTCTTTTAGAAACTTTTTAAGAGAACAGGACAATTTTATGTGGTCGAAATAATGATCCGAGTAGCGCATAAATGCCCGTTCAGTCATTGGTTGTTTCGTCTTTTGGCGTTCCTAAAACAACTAGAGGTTTTAAGATACTGTAAGTAAAAACACTGCCTTCTTTCGTCTGAAAAGGTTAGTTAATTTCCCACGTTGTCTGAATCAACAGCTTCCATATTTGCACCTTTTGTCCCCTATTTATTTATAAGCATTACAACAAAGGAATGAACACGATTATATTCAAATTTCTGTTGGGCACCGGAATACGGCCCCCTCCACTCCGTATTACAGGTGAAGTCGTTCTCAGGGATTAAGCGTAGAGTTAGTATTAGTAGCAGGATTAATAAAATGGGATTGGAAGGACTAGGACTAAGCTCGGAGTTAAGGTTCAGGTTTAGATACGGAAAATAGGTACCCCCGGGGATTTGGCGCGAGGCCACTTGTAGGTACAGGGGTTCAGGTCCGTATTTCGGTTTCATACCCACATTTTCGAAAAAGCGCAACTCAGACTTCATGGAATCTTTGTACCTATCGGGCGACTGAACTGCTTTGTAAATGATATCAGCATATCCATCGTTCTCTGACTACGTCCATAGTCCCTAAATGTATCCAACTGGGGATTTTTTGGGGTCGTATCATTGGTTTTGTGAGAGAAGCTTAATCGAAGGTCGTGAATTGCTACTGGCAGACTGAAAAGATGAGAATTTTGCCGATAATGCCTGGAAAAACCAATCATGTATAGATGGCGAGGGCCCTGGCAAATGTAAGCTATATTTAGATAATGTCATTTCCAGCACCACTTGACCTCCTCTCAGCACAAAAGGTGGAATTCCAGGGTTGGTAAGTCAATTTAAACAATAACAGGGGAATTTAGCAATGATTTCCGCTACTGTATGTTACTCAAGGTTGTTAAACCTCATGAAACATTAACTGACAATTTCCAATAAGCTGTGAATTAGAAAAGAGTTCGCGTGCGAGACTGCAAAAATGGCTAATAGGAAACACACCTTGAAGTCAACTCTAACGTCATGACATTCTGGCCTTCAAACTGTGAAAAGCCCACGTAGAAAAAGCCGTTGTCTAATTAATGCATACATTCTCCATAGTTTTTCGACAGCAGAACAAGTAAAACCGGGCTCCGTAAGAAAATGAGCGTAAGGATATACCTACACATTTTCCGGAAACGAGAGGATTTTGAACAAGACTGCAAATTCTTGTGTTCTTATAAACAAATTCTGTCTTTTAATTTATTTTAGGCTTGCAAACTACATACTGTTTACGTTTCCTGAAACAAACCCACATAAACCTGCGAGGTGGCCTCTTTTTGCTGACGGAATACTGCTGTGTGCATAGACCAACTGGCACAGTTTATAAGACAGTTGGAAAATTCGAGGCTAAACAAGTCGTTAAACGAACATCCAAAAAATCGGTCAACTAGAAAATAGATAAAAACCGTGAATCGCCACTCTCTCAAAGTTGAAATAGAAAGCGGACATGGTTTACATAAAATGAACGCACGAAGAAATGTTTGTGTCTTTTTTTGAAAAATACGAGAGCATTTACAAGGGCTTTTACAAGTGAAACTCACGCGGTTTGGCAGGCGAAAAGTATCCAATAAACTTCGTCCAGTTTAGCTTACTGAGAGAAATAGGCGTAAGCCTTTGAGTTCCCTATCTACAACGTTACTTTAGGTTGTAATAGTTTAAAGAGGACCAAAGAAATATGAAGAGCTAAGTGTGAGTCTCAAGGGTTGGATTCGATCTTTTATCGCTCCTGCGCAGAGCCTATTGAGAGGTCGGTGGAACAGTATGTCGCTTGACTGGATACCGGCTGTATGCGTCAGCCAAATGTCACGCTTCCCGCAATAGGGTGTCATTGCGTGGTCAAACTCCAATTTCCGTCTTGAAAAGAACCAATGAGCGGCAACTGAGGCCTGTAGAAATATTTAAGCAGACGGCGAAAACTCAGCTAATCAGTCCGAGGCATGTTGTGCGTGTTCCTTATCAGCTCGATGGGTCCAAAAGTGATTTCCTCATATGGATTACGTTCAAAAAACCAATATTTTTGGACGGGGAAAGCGTTACCCGAAACCAGAATTATTTTCTGTGTTAATAATTCCCCTAGATCACATCTGGTCAATGGTACATGTCTTTCTAGCGGGGGACATTGAGTCAAACGAGGCGTATCACAACCCAAAAATCCATTAAGTTGAAACATGATTTTTTTAGTCCGCGTAAATAGGGGGAAACAATATGCAGAAAAACAAATCATTTTCTGAAATGCAGAAGACGTTTCTCCCTTTTAAAGGGTATTTAGTTAATTTGCGCAATTTCATGCTCCAAAATGCAATCTTCTGTTTGAATACACTTATGAACGTGGCACATGTTTCGTAGTATTCGATCAGTAGCCGTAACAAGATCCGACATCAAATACGGTTTTTAATTTTGGGCATGAGATAAACAACGCTTTATATTGTTTTGGTTCTGCTACTACGTACTTTAAAGAAAAGAAATCAAGACACTTCTCTTTCGGAAGATGTTTTAATATATACATGGATACTCTGTGATGCATTTACCATAGTATAACGGGAACTGAAATAAGGCAAAGCAAAGGGGGTTTTCGGTCTTTGGCGGAGATTTGTGCCAACCTGTTTCAATTTGTGTCCTGACTTTACTTTCAAAAAACAGATGAAAAACTTGGACATTTTGATCAACAGCTTACAACAGCAAGGAACGCTTTCAAAAAGTAAACAATGGACAACAGTTTCTTCTAAGAGCAAAAACATTTTCCCCTTCTCTTCGGTGATTGAACCAAACGTGTGGGGGATCCTAAGAACATGACCCAAACCGCCATCTATGTACACATAATTGCGTCAGGGAGCTCACGCTCCGTGGGGATGTTCAGTCGCCCGGCTTCAGCTTGCGCCTCACTCGACTGGGCCTGGCCATACCTTGAAGTTCGACGAGGTCGAAATTTTCGCACGAGGTGAGAACCGTGTGGGCTGCGAGCTGCTTGAGTCAGGGCTTTCAGGCTTCCAGTCTATCAGCAACCGGAATGACCTCCCCTCGTCCATGTCTGGTGCTGAAACTTTGCCTGGGTAAGCTTATTAGCCAGGCTCGGACGAACACTCTTTCCAGTGCCAACATCGATCAGCCACATTGCCGAGTAATTATCACACCAATTAGCAATGACGGTGATGTAAGGGAGGCGGTTAACGCCTCGCGCATGCGCAATCACTCGCAAACGTCGACAGGGTAAGCAGTGGCATAGCGACTGCGTCCTAAAAATGCCGAATCCTCTGTGCCATAGCCGACGTTGTACATGACAATGTATCGGTGTGTGAATCCAAAACGTCAGGCGAATAAAATTATCGTCCCCGGCATCGCTTCTTCTTCTTCTTCTTCTTCTTCTTCTTCTTCTTCTTCTTTTCGACCGCCTTTTGAAACTCCGTTTTCACTGATATGGACGACTTCTTTCGGTTGTTAATACTGCTCTTGTTGATCTGACTTGCTTATCTAAGATCCTGAAGAAGACACCTCGTCCACAAATTTAATCCTAAATTCCCTGGAATTCAGCGCAAAGCAACCAGCATTACGGGTGGTTCCTATCACCAGGTCCTGGCGGGGACCGTATAAGCAATACCCATGCTCTTGTCCCTGTTGCATTTTGCACGCAGGCTTAAGAGTTCAAGTAAAGCAGTCGTGGCAATATCCATGTCGTAAACTCCTAGTTTTTGTGGACTGATTTGCTAGATCTACGGGTCAGGAGATCAAATTGAGGAACACAATAACCCTATTCACTTCAATCGTGATTGCTACGTGATTTTTTCAGTTATGAACTGAGGTTTCCATTTTCTTGGCAACTGGCTGAAGTTGGTGAAATGGACAACTGATAACACTACACATTGGGACGTTGTCTATGTCATAACATTCAATCTTTGCATTCCTGCCATAAGTTCTGTCCCTACTCCATCGATTTTTAGATGCTTGTGTTTTTCCCCCTCTTCTTAACAGTTACTGTTTCCATGGGATTTTGCTGCGTTATTAAGGAGGCATATTTTCATGTTAAAACGTGTCTTTCACAGGCCCTACTCTGTTGCCGATGCCTTTTGTCTACTTTTAGTCATTATCATAACATGATAACATTATACAAAGAGCAAACAATTTGTCAACCGCATTTTTGATGAGTTAGCATATCCCCTTCATGATGTACTCGTTGATGTTAAGTCATTCCGCCCATTCCCGCGTGGTTTCAGTCATATCTGCTGACTGCATCAACGTATCAGTTGTACCGTCTTGGGCACGGTTTCTGGCATGTAATGGGAGTGAAGTTAAGAAAGTGAGATCAGACTTGTCGCTACAACAGCCCCATCGTTTTAGGTTGACAGTTTATTTGTGCCTGTCATCGGCTTTTTTGGCCATGATGATGAAAAAATGTTTTCGTTTAAAAGTTTTGAACGGATTGCTTCAAGTAAAGGTTAATCTCATTCTCTCGTTTGGGCTTTAGTGAGCCTACGCCTCTTTTCAATGTTCGACTCTGTTTGTTTCAGGGACCCAGTAACATCTCCTGACAACAGTGTTGACTTGCAAAACGCGACAAGGCTCTGTCGCAAAATCCGGATTTGCTAGATATACGGGCATGGAGACGACATAGACGAACACAGTAATCTTATCCACTTCGATTGCGACTGCTGTGCAATTTGTTACTTAATTATAGAATTATGAACCGAGATTCCCCTATTCTTTGCAACTGGCTGAAGTGGGAGAAAATAGAGAGTTGAGGAAACTACAGATTAACGATAATGTCTGTTGCATTGGGAGGTTATCCATTCTAGTACAACCAATTCTTACATTCCTTCCATACCCCATGCCCTTTACCAAAGAGGGATAATCTCATATTAAAAAGTGCCTTTCGAAAGCACCCTGTTACGATGTCTGTTGCTCATTTTTAGCCAATATCTTAATATGATGACATTTTGCGACAATCAAACAATTTAGTAACCCAATTTCCAATGATTCTGCACATCCCTCCATAATGCACTAACTGATGTAAATCCGTTCTACTCAACCCCGCGCGGTTTCAGTCCTATCTTCTGGTTACATCAGCGTATCAGTGATTAGTTGTATCATCTTTGACGCTGTTTCCAGCATGTAATGTGAGTGAAATCAAGAAACTGATATTAGGCTTTTCGCTACAACAGTCATGCTGTTTTAGGTTAGCAGTTTCTTTGTTTACTGGTCATGGTGATGAAAAAACGGTCTCGGTGGAAATTTGTGAGCGGGTGGCTTCTAGAAAATCCTAATTTGCCCCTCGGATTTTGGACTTTAATAAGCCTGTGCGACGTTCGACACCGTATGTTTCGGGGACCCAGTAAGATCTCCTTGCAACAGTGTTTACTCGCAAAACACACCAAAACCTTATCAATGAATTAAGTCTGCGCATTAGAGGGGTATACTGTAAGGGGTTTACACATTGGTCCACCCGCTACCAATGACAAAATTTTGTGTCTTCTGGGCTGCCCAAAATCGCGGTTGACTTATGTTTGTCTTAGTGTTAAGAAAGTGTCAAGACTCATTGAAAAACACCCGAGGGTTTACCATATATAGATAGTATGCAGATCGATGGCTGCATTGCGTAATCAGTTTGTAGGCTATGAGGTCATGAATTACTATCTGAACGAAAAGAATGTCGTTTACATGACGCCTAACAAATTAGTTAGTTATGCTTAATCTCACGTGACAACATGCAAAATAGTATAGTGCAGATGTTCCATCTCATAAAACGTTAACTGAAATTTCAAAGTTTGTTTTCAAATCAAAGAGATTACTTAAGTAGGGCTGTCGTTTTGATCAGCATGTCGCATAATACCAAAATGTTCCACTTACGCCAGGATGCCGGCTTTTGAATGAGCTCCTTATCGCCTGTCTGCGTAGACTGCACTGCGTAAAAAGGACTCCTTAAGCGGTATAACCTTTTCGCGTGATTTTTATGCTCCAAAAAGTGTATATATATGTATATACATATTTCATTAAAAAAACATGCCGAAAATATTTTTTCTTTTGCTTGATTGATAGCAGATTATGTTTTCTTCATTCTTTCACTCGAATAAAAAGCATCTCTTAATTCAAAAATTCATTATAATTTTGGGAATTTTCAAGACTGTAAAATGTCCAGTCGTAGAGTATTCCATCGGCACATTTGTAAACGCTGCTGCATTCGTTACAAGATTTCATGAGCTGAATGCAAGTGTAACGGCAAGTTGGCTTCAAAATTATTCGGGAATTGAGAAAGTTCAAGTATAAAATTGGAAGTAGGCGTAGTCTACTACCAAATGGCAAAAAGGCGAAAATTTTTCGAATGTTTTTTTAAAATAAAATATGTTTACATTTATAGGGCTGCCAAAACTCAGTGACCATGACCTACTTAAGTAGTCTTTCGGAACTGAACAGTCAACATTTCATGAGATAGCACATCTGCTGTACGCCTGCTGGTGTTCATTTCGACTGAATCACTTGGCAGATAAGTAAAAAGCCCGATCGCCGGAGAACTCAAGCTATTTGAAGGACGCTTGCTGGAGACTACCTTTAGTAAACTAGACTCACGCGTCCTTTGTTGACTCATTCAATGTAAGGACCAAAATTGAACAAGTTCACTTTCTTCAAACCTTCCATTTACTGGCTTAGACAGAATGGCTTGCATCATTTCTCCCAGCTCCCACAGATTCACTCACAACAAGCCCCAAAAAACTTTCCGCAAACACAAATTCGCTCTGCCTCCTATCACCTTACAGTAAGGCCCTTTAACCCGACAATTTTTCTTATGGCAGTGCAGTATAACTCGGCCTAAAAGGTAGGCTTTCTTTACAGGCTGTTAAGAGGGAAAAATCCATTAAGTCGCACAGCTGGTGCCTGAAATGGCCAAGCAGGTAATGCGCAAAGTGCGGGCGTCGCGCACGATTTCCGGCTGTGCGATGCTTTTTTATTTCCCACGTTTTGCTTCAAGGGAAGTGGCTTTAGCTAGAAATGGGATTTGTAAGGTAAAGAAACATAGAGAAGGCCGTCTGATGCTTTCTTATCACACGAAAGAGAATGAATATTTTTGCAAGTCTATGACGATCTAATGCAGCCCCCCAACTCGGTAGGATCGCGAGAAAGTCCATACCACACGATAGATTCAAGGTCGTCGCAGCAAAATGGCTTGCGGATTTCTCGGGAGACTCATTTCATGCTTTCTTCTTGAGCTTACTTGTGCAAAGGATTAGGTTATGCATCTTTGGAGAACGTTGGATAGGTGTATTCGATAGCAGCAGAGAAAGATTTCATAATCCGCGAAAATCAGTGGACGCCACTGAACTGTGACGTCTGTGGTTTCTCATCGTAGTGGATGCCTTGCGGGCCTGACAACTCAAAAAGGCAAGAACGCCTAAAAGGAACTTTTAGTAGCAAATCAGGACCTTTTCAAATATGTATACGGCATCAAACATAAATCCGAAGCGGTCGTTCCAGTCGGCCTTGCCTTCGGCGATAACATCTCCGCGCTTGTAGCCGATCGCCGTCTTTTTTAAAGAATTTTAGAGCGGCCAAACACACAGGCCTGCATCCTCTAAGAAAGCCATCCCACGCCATCTCAGACCCCCGAACCGCGAGGATGTAACCGTCAGATCGACCAGTGGTGAACTTGTGTTCAGACAATCACAGTCAACCTCCTCTCGGGTAGTCTAAAACAAAAGGCGTGAACACAAACGCCCTTGCAATTATCCCACAAGGTCGGTAAAACAGCCGGCATCACAAACTCTCTCTCTCTCTCCCGCTCTCTCAGGCATTCGCATTGTCAGTAAACTCCCTGTCCCCGCCAGCGACCACTGCCGCCTGAGGTGGGAATTCAGGATTGTGAACAGAATAAGTCTTACCTTCTGGTCTATTCTGTTCCTCCACCCAGCCTACACGGGGCTTAACTTGATGATAAATAGTTAAACTGCATCATGTTTCCTAAAACGCCTTTCGCCTTGCGGTGTCAGCGGGACCTGAGACAGGCCAAAACTGGCCCATTTTTACGTAAGCGTACTAGGGAATAGCGGTCACTTGGAAGCAGTGGCAAGCGTGTCTATGATAGCTTAGGACTGGAGTAGTAGGTCCGCAGTTTGGAAGGCGGTGCTTTGTATACCTCCCATAAAGTAAAATTTTGATCTACGAAACTTCCATAATTCCGAAAGTGTACTTCACAAAGTGTGCAAAACCAGTGCATTTAACGTGTGTTAAAACCTATGACTTCTTTCATTCGACACTTGCCGTGAAAATCAGATGTATAAATGACGAATATGCTCCTTGAAGGTGAGTTGCATGAAAACGATACTTGTACCAGTGGAACCATGATTGTCTCATCCGTTCCGACAATATATTTACTCTGCTGATATTTCCAACTTGGGCAACCGGTTAACTCCTCTTTCCAGGGTCTGCATGTCTGAACCTACACTCCTAACTGCTCATTCCAGTCATAAGAGTCAACAAGAAAAAAATAGCCCACCCAACCAGAGAGATGAAAGAGAACTTGCCAGCACGGGGCTTATAAACATAGCAAGTATAGAGCCTGAGTAAATCTGCAGTTATTCTCGAGGCGGAGTCATTCAGAGTCACTTCAGAACTGCTACTCTTAATCCGTCGACAGTTTTTGACGGACAGTCCAACATCACTCTGGCCTGCAATTCATTTTCAATTAGGTAACAGGTTACATTGTCTGCTGGTTATATGAGCTTTGCATGTGAGGGTGAATTAGACGCATATCCTTCTCTCTTGAGGGCGATGAAAGCAGAAACTTCCACAATATCATGTCATTCCACAAAAAAGGGGTTTGAATTTGAAGGAAACAGCGTCTGATTCGGGTATCAGTGATGTTCACCGCTTCCGCCATCGCTCGTGGACCGGTTAAAAGACGTCTGCAGGAGCGCACACGCCAGTGGTCGCTCCTGGAATTATTTAGAAAACTATTCCACCTATCAAGCGGAAGACCATTCCAAAGTTTTGCTTTGGGAGGGGGAGGGATGGGGTTAGTTACTTTATACTCAAGCCTGACGTCTACTGACATCTCCTGGTTGTTGGACAACACACCGGCATTCCGCTTGACGCCGGAGCTCCGACTTAGAGGCGACGAAGGATATCACCTAACAACGGGCGATCAGTACTTATGAGTGTTATCCATCCTCATGGATCGTAAGCCGAGCAACGTGCTTTCCAAGGTCGAACGGGATGCACTAACGGAACTCAGGGCCGACAACGACCATGTTATCTTGCTTGTCGACAAGGGGAGATCCGCGGCTGTATTGGACAGAACAGGCTATACTCAGGAAGCCAAACGCGTGTTGGAGGATCGCCAGTCCTATGTCTCATGCGAGACAATAGCACATACGGGTGGTTCATACAGGAGGGGCTACAGTACTTATAGGATGACGTCGCCATGCTACCGCACAAATATGCCCGACATTCGCGTCGTTAATTGCTGCAATTTCATCACGTACTCAGCTCTGAAACTTTGCCCCGGCAGAGTAATTGGCCAAAGGGGGAGCACGTGATCGAACAATGCTTCCAGTGACTGCCACCTAACCAAATTTCCGACCCAGTAGCAGGCCAAATGTAAATCATACCGAGGTAATTGGCAACTCGGATGAGGGGAAATAAACAACGATCGTATCAAGCCCTAACATCGGTATCGAATGCGGGCACTGCCAAGTATGACGGATTTGTTGTCGCATGCTTACTGTAGCAAACAAATTTAGTCTCGTTTTTGCGTCCATTACGCTCATCTACTGCTGTTCCTGTTGCTGGACTCGAGTGCAAATGTGGACCGTGAGTGTTAAACTTGATTCACTCGAATATTCCATTAGAATTCCAAGTCCAAACAAACAATCCTCTTCCCTTCCTCTGCGTCCCTATGAGCCGGTATGCAACCTACAGTATATCAAATGTCAGGAAAACCAGGAAAAAACGCAATTTCAGCGATGCTAACCCCAGTCCTAAAGACACAGCTTTGCCCGCTATCTAGCCCGATGAGACGAACGACCTCGTCTCTGAATTCTCCTCAGGGTCAAGTTCTATTCAAGTCTTTTGTCGACTACAGGAAACGTCGAACGAGCAGGGCCCGACCAGGGGAGAGCTGTAGCCAGAATTCTGAGAGACCGTTCTCCGCATGGGAGTGTTCCCTGGAACGGATTCTGGACTGCTAGGTCCCAGCGAAGTAGGCACGACTCATGGACCACAGGCCGCAGTTTGTTGCCCCTTGCGATGCTACCTAAGGGCACGTTGTCGTTTACCCAAACTGCCACAGTCTTCTCCAAAACACGATCTGCCGTCCGACCATCCTAGGGACAGCTGGATGCTAGAAGTTTCAACACCAAGTATGGAGGGGGAAGGTCGTTGCGCTTGTTAATGTACTGGGGTCCAGTGAACCATAACGCAAGCAGCTCGTGGCTCACGCGGTTGACACCTCTAGGGAGAATTCCGGTCTCATCGAATTTGATTGCGGTCGGATCTCGTCGAATGGGCCACAACTTGAGAGCTGGCGTCACTTTCCCGCACTGCTGCAAGCGAATAAAGCTCTTGTCCCAGCGATTGTGTCTCCTTCTTCACGACACTCTAATTTCTCAATATTATTTTGCAGAGGGCTTCAGTAGACATGAATTAAGCCAATAACAAAGGGTAAATCAGAATTTCCGGAGACGTTTGCCGATGCTCTGAAGCATGTCGGGCTTGGTAATCCCCCGGTTACAATTGCTCCTGGACCGTCCAAGACAGGACGACGTTCACGGAGACGCCATTAACGCAGACAAAAATTAACAGGATAAAGTGTCACCTTATTTCACGATTTAGAGGACTATCAAGGAGAGGCATATGGCCGAGAATCCAGCCAACTTCGATCACCATCAGATCTTGACCTGGTTGCCATAAGAGGCGGCCGAACGAAAGACCACCGCTTGAGCCCGAATAGCTAGGCAGCTCAAGATACTGGATAGCTGACCCCTGTGAAGGATAGAAAAAAGGGAAAACTCCGGTCATTTCTTATAGACGGAAAACCCTGACGTTACTAGAATCAAATCTGGCTAATGGAAATTCACTAAATGCCACGAAATTAGCATTTCAAACATGTACTTTCACCGGGCGACGGAGTGCCACATTTATTGCCTAATTACCATGCAAATTCTGTGGTTGGGTTCCAGACAGCCAGGTGCGCCCGACACCCTGTGTTGCAGACCATGAACGTGACGTAACCGCTAGCGGGTGCGTGTGTGTGTGTGTGTAAATTCGGCACAGAGGGTAGGTATGATCGGTAGGTGCCAAAACTGTTCACACTAGACAATGGCAAAAGTGCTCGTGCTATGACCCAGAAGGAAGGTGGAACAGGAGGTGAGCCGGTTCGGAGGACAAGTACTTGTGAACACGAGGGGTTACAACTCGTCAGAAAGATGCTCTATTTATATTGGCCCCTGTGCGTTCTGGAACATTCCGTGCCAGCCGTTGAGGGCGGTCTAGAATGTTCCTACCCGGGGCATGCTGGTCACTGATTGGCCACCGCGTGCGC
>CACRXP010000061.1:401333-442267 GCA_902702965.1 Spirometra erinaceieuropaei
CTCCTCCTCCTCCTCCTCCTCTTCCAAATGACTGCACAAACGCCTGTGCGCCGTCGGGGATTCAACCCGACGAAGACGCGCATAGCCTGAGGTCGTGTACCGGAGAAGAGTTGTCACAGCGGGCTAGTTCCAGTTCTACGACAAGGGGGCAAGGATAAACAGTCGACTCGGATGACTTGAATTTACATGTCCTAATTAGCTTGCTCATGTGGTACAGGTTACTTTGCCCGAGCCAGCCCACCCTCGCGCAGAAGTTTGCATGAATACTTACAGCCAAGGATGGGTAAGGGTAAATAGGAAAAGGTAACGATCGGCTGAAGGATCCCAGACACACACACGACCAGCCAAAGGTGTCTGTCTTACGGGAAGGGTGGTACTAGGGTTTCTACGGATAGTGCCTATGTATGCATAGAAGAATGGCAAAATAAGTATAGATAACTGGTAGATTCAAATGTGATTAAACTCGCCTCGTCCGGCGAAGGCCTCGTAACTCAAATGGTTAGAGCATTGGCTGTACTAAAGCCTTCCTCCTACTGCGTGGGTTCGAATTCCACCGAGGCGCCGAGTTTTTCACAGTTGGGTAAATATGAATTGGTAAATTCGTTTTTTGGGCGGAAAAGTTTTAATGCATCGACATACAGCAATCAAAATTAAGCAGACCAATTAAAAAAACATTAAGTGTATACCCAGATCGCTTCTCAACTCTCTGAGCCGAGGGCATTGTAGATAATGCACCAGACCGTCTACAACAGACGACCCAGTCTTGTACGATGAAACCGCAAACCGAAATAATCGTGTCGAACTAAAACTCACTTAAAGAAGTATAGCAGGTATTGTTTGTATGCCACAGATGCTTGGAAGCCTTCACCCGATCCTACCTAGTAAAAGACTGTCGGTTACCGGCCACCAGAAAGTCTAGCAGTGTCGTTGAAATAGGAGTACGGTTTGCAGAAGCCCCTGTCGGCTACAGCAATCACCATACTTGACCCGGCTGTCTGTATGCAAAACATGTTCGTGACATCGTGGCCACTGCCAAAAGGTTATGATGCTGGGTTTTAGTTCAAAGTTGATCGCCGGAATTCTTATACCACATAGATCGCGCCGAAGTGCCCATACCAACAAAATACTGCCCTAAGTTTGGAGTTCACAGCCAAATGGAAGCGTTTTGTATGATCGCAAAATCGCCATGAGAAGTAATTGGAAACATGTCCCTAAGAAATATGTTGGGGAGGAATCTTGCGTGATGTAAGCAACCGTGCATTCCTAATAGCTTTTCTTTTGCATTCAAATACTTGACCTCGTCGCCTGTGCGTTCGCCGACGCCACCCGTAAAAACCCCCTATTACCACCAGTCCCGTATGACAGGTAGCTGAGGTTTGCTTACTTTAGGTGAGGCTACATAACCACATCTGGCCCAAATATATTTTGTAGAGAATTCCTATAAAATAGCCCTTTTATACTCATTTGGTAGCAACTAAATATTTTTTTCCAAGTTTCGTACTTCAAGAAGGGATACATTTTGGTCTTAATGAGCTTTTGAATTTCCGAACCAGTCTGGATTGTAACTGTGTTAAGAGTCTGAACTCTGAAAGCTGCACACTTTCCATGTGTAGGAAACTAGAAATCCCACAAAGAAGATAGCATAAAATGCTTCAGATGAAGCACTGATAAACCAACACAGACGATGCTACTTTAACTGACGTTTCGTGGCCTTAGAGAATCTCCTGATTTCGAACTTTTTTAAAACGGAAACTTATTCATTCTTCGAGTTTAACATTTAAAGCAGACAGGATTTTCTACCAATTGAGTGTAAGAATGTATATTTTAACTACGTTTTCTATAAAGAGCTTGGATCCATTTAACCATCGAGAATCGATGGAGAACATTCACAGTATTGATGCAGCTTAAATTTTCTGAAGGCAAATGAACGTCGGATCTACTTTTTCACCCCAGGCGTTAGTTTTTAAATAACCTCTGTGGTGAAGCCAATTTGTCTCTTCAAGTGTAGGACTAATTTTTGACGATGAAATCGAAACGGGGCAGAACCATTTTTGTTCAAGCCAGTGTAAAAATGCCATAAATCCGTCGAATAGCTATACCCTCTGCTATTTTCTCTTAAAAACGGGACTCTGACGAGTTGTCGAAAATTTCCATGCCGGAGACAGCAAAATATAACCAAAGCCCCACAAAACCCCATTTTTTGAACATTAAAATGTTTACACAAATCGGTGCGACAGCTTTTAACACCAACAGCTTACAATGGGGTTCTAAAAAGTATGGCCCCTCTCTAATGCCCGAACTAAATGCTGACAGGCAGAAAGCACTTCAAAAAATTAAAAACGGCGTGAAAAGTGTCAGTGAATAACATTAGACCGATTAAGGTGCTGCTTAAAATCGAAATAGTAAGTACGACAGCGAAAACTTTATTTAACGACATTGAAAATTGCAAAGAGATGCAAAGATCGGAATCTGCGTATTCGGAAGACTCAACCAGGAAAAAGAGTCTCTTGTTTGAAAGATGTGCACGGCTCTGAAACTGGTCGCAAGACAGAATCATTATACGATATCATTCTGGTATTTAAGCGGCTCTTTTCTCATTTTCGTCGTTTGACGCAAATGGCGGAGACTCATGTAAAAGCGAACCATTACCCCGTGGAAAAGAATGTAACTTGCATCTAGAGAAACCGACCACCATTTAAAATAAAACTGAAGTACGAAACAATCGGTCAGCCGCGGAAGACGTCGAATTTAAAGGCGTTTCAGAGGGGAGTGCCAAATGGCTTGCCCGTGACTGTGTGTTTGCTGAACTGCCAAACTCGATGTAATTCATCCAGACCGCCGAAAGACGGCAGGCCACGAAATTCGCCGTAGTCTGTAACGGCTTTTGTCTCCTGCAGATAAAAAATTTACTTTCCTCATGAGCTAACCGCAGCTGGAACGTCACCGCCGAAGCAGGTAAATTTTCGAAACAAAGACCGTGATCAGCGTATCCGTGAGAGAACAAAAACTCTCCATCATCTTTTTTTAATGCAAATTGCGTTATGTAGACAAGTGCCAAATTGCGCGATCCGTTTCCGACTTGAAATCAAAGAAAGCACCGGTATATTTTACGCACGAGTGCCCTTAATTAACATACAATTATACTTAGTAAGTTGGAGGGAAACAGCAAAGTAATTCCGCCTTCTTGTTAACAATTTTTTTTCTTTTCCTTAGCAAAGATGTCTCTCTATTAGTGTGCCGGTATGTGAACAAAATAATACAAAAATGTTATACAATAGCCGGTGTTGTACTCCTTCTGCAACTCCTTAAGCAACTCAAAGGGGAAAATCCGCTTCTCTACTCATCCACGAGAACATACTGGAAGCCAAGAGGCGAGATCGTCTGTCGTAAGTTGTCCTTACGACGCGCATACCGTCGCCTGAATCAGAACTCGCTTTGTCGGCGTCTGTTCTACCAAAAAGATCGAGTTTCTCCAAGTCATGTATCAATCAACATACTGAGTTAGATGCTGTGTGCAAAAATCTCGAGGAAAATTGGAAGACACGAGGACCAATTGATACATGGCTACACACGGGACGGCCGCTTTCTGGCGCAAACACGGAACAGATATCCATTTTTGAAGCCCGTTTGAAATGTTCACTGTTTTTGCACATTTACACGACGTCTGAAATCTACACGAAGAATCGGCGTCGAAATGTACGTAATAAAGTTTCCAAATTTGTCAATAAAATTATCTGACTTCAGTTTATATTTCTTGGGATTCCCGCCTTCTAGTTAAAATTTACATCTACGGAAACGTGTGGAGACTACCCCTTATATGTTAGTTTACGCTCACAGTGTACTCATAGAAATGAATAAGGGAGATGGGCCTACCTCATTACCCGAGGAACTTTTTTGCTACCTGAGGTAAGTCCTTTTTCTTAAAACCTACGCCGAAATGTTCAGTGGACATATCCATGCCTATGTGGACCAAATCTCGATGCCTAAGGACCTTAGGGGTTTTAGGAGTGCCGACACTACTTACAACAGCGGAAGCCCCTTGAGGTAGGTTGTCGAAAACACACGCTACTTTTTGTCGACTAACTGTTGCTCAAACCTACTAGGAGTAGAGATCAGCCCCTTATTCATGTGTAAAATTGCCCCCTCAAATGTAACCATGAGCATCACGATATTCGCATAACAAACGACCTACCTTCCAATACGTCCCTGACCAACCACCTTTTGTTCAGTTGTCGCAAGCTCGAGGTTCATCGCTGACTGGAGAAGAGTACCAGTGGATCGAAAAAGCAGATTACCAAGGCTTTCAAAATCAAAGAAGGCTGACTACGGTCGTCTGTCATTACAAGCCTGCAGTATAATATACGAAAATGTAGAATCAGGCAGTCTAGAGTCAAAGGAACTTTGTATGCCATCGGATGGCAAGAATGCGAACTAGTCGATTCCAATCATTCTACATTGTGGGAGGGCGCTGCAGCTCATTAACACTATCCACATTGCCTGAATTAACGTTTAGGTGGAAAAATAGAAGTTTTCTTATGTTGCGGTCATTGACATCATAAAAGACGCTTTATTTTTGCACCTCCCCTTTTACCTATGGAAATCGGACACAATGACGGATTATCCACAGTAGGTGGGCTAATTCATGGAATGCCAGCCGAAATTCCGAAATCTGTTTTCGTTTCGAAAATATTTATTAAGTAGGGTTGCAAAACTAGTTAGCTTGCAACATAATTCTATAATATTTCAGTTATCTCAGGATGCCGGCTCTCGAACTAGCTTCTTTCCGGCTGCATGCAAAAACAGTACTTTGTAAAAAATGACCACCTACGTAGCGTGCATTTTTTCATTGATATTCCATGCTGAAAATTCAACTATATTTCGTGGAAAACGTGCATGAAAATATTCCTTACTTCTTTCATTTGGTAGACAATTACGTTTTGTTTTATTTTATGCGTGAAGGAGGGATATAATTCAGTTTTCAAAAGCCTTTCCGATTCCCGAATAATTTTGAACCCGGCCTGCCGTCACACTACAAGCCGTATATTCTCTGCGTATGGAAAAACATACGTTTTTCTAAAGTATTACGGGAAGATCATATGGGATTTATAAAATTGAACAGTGGATTTGAGCCATGTTGTTAACTTTAGAAGCCACATTGGTAAATGCAGAGACATGACTTTTTGTGAATGGTTATTTCACGGTTTAAAGAAATCTCACAATTGGAAACTTTTTAAAACAAAATGATACCCTTCATTCGGGTATAAAATTGGAAGAAGACGTAATTGTCTACTGAATATGCAGGGCAATGAATATATATATATATATATGTTGATAAGGTGATACCGACAAAGACAAGGGAGGCCGAAATGGCCATTTCTGGCTTATAAGCCGTCATCAGCCAGTCATACCCAACCCCAAGTGTAAATCGCTTGATCGATCACAACCGACAGGACAACGGGCCCGTGGCTCAATGGTTGAGCGTCAAACTCCATGACCAAAGATCGCGGGTTCAAATCTCAAGTGACCCACACTTCGAGGTTGGGTATGACTGGCTGATAACGGCTACTAAGCCAGAAATGGCCATTCCGGTCTCCCTTGTCTTTGTCGGTATCACCTTATCAACATATATCACTAGTCGCTGTGCGACTGCCTGCGAGGGTTTAAGTATGAGCCGCAAGGCACAACAGAACGAGCATGTTCTGTGACCTGATCGGTGAGCGCCCATCTGTCATAATATATATATATATATATATATATATATATATATATTGATATGGGTAAAGATACGAGGTCGAGATATATATATATTCCATGAAATATAATTGGAATTTTAGGAGCATCGAAAATCAATGAGAAAAACTCATGCTACTTAAATAGTCATTTTTTACAAGGTGTAGTTTTAACATGCAGCCCCAAAGGAGTTCGTTCGAAAGCCGGCATCTCGAGATACACGAGTTGTTATAGAATTATGCTCTACGGGGATTCATTTTAAAACCGTACTCAATTAATCTTTTTGAAACGAAAACACATTTCGGAATTTCGGTTGACGTTTCATGGGTTAGCCCACCCATTGTATGTACCTTTCGCACATTTTGAACCTAGTTTTTATTCCTTGTAGAGGATGGACAACCTGATAATTTCATGTACCGCTTCTGTGAGAAAGCGCACCTCGAGACTCGAAAGTTTCTCGTAAAAGTGCTCAGTAGCCCATACATATGATGACAGAGAACGTGCATCTACACTTGCAAATTCGCCAAAGCTTTCCCGACTAATCTGACATGCTTATTAAACTGCAGGAGACGTATCCATGAATTCTCATTTGCTAGGCTGTATAATATTTCCCGCTTTGAGCCGAAAAAGCCATGTATTTTCTTTTCCCCTAGTGCATTATCCAAGAAAATGTTAGCTTCTACGAAGCAGGGACTAGGAGTAAAATCAGCGGCGTCCTTGCTAAGACAGTTAAATTAATTTTTCAATTGGAAACAATTAGCTAGGATGCTTCTCGATGCCGTGTGGTGCATTAATACAGTCTCGTTAGGGTAATTATTTCTGTGCCATAGAAGGGCCAAATTTTATTCGCCTATACTGGCTGCAGAAGTGAAGACGTGCGTCTCGGACAATTCGTAGTCTGGGAATGTTACCGACAAAGAAAAGAAAGATTGAAGTGAAATTTTACGCCTTATTCGTCGACATCAACCAGCCGGGATGGAGAAACCTACAGTTTAGGTAGGCGTTATTCGGAAAACCTTTCGTTCAGAACGGATGTTTTTGAATTATAAAATGATTAGTGAAGCAATATGAGCCACATCGAAGAGTCATAAAATCCGCTGACTCAGGTTTTGCTAGAGATTGTGCAAACCATTATAATTCTGCGAAAGGCCTATTGACTGAACTTCGTAGTCGACTTACAGTGCACGGGGTTACGCCTAAAACAATACCAAAGCGACCGAAAATAACCCATTTTTTGAAGGCAGTATCTATTTTTGTAGCCTGCATATTGTGTAGTCTAAAGTTGTCTTTTTGCAGGCGAAACTACCAACTCTCATTAGCTCTGGATAGTTTTAGTCAGATTGGGTTAATTTATTGACCTCAAGACAAACTAAGAAGTTGTGTGAAAGGACAGATCTTCTTTCCAGTTCCCTTACTTCACAACTGGATAAGAAATGGAACTATTTGCCTCCAGCCCCTACAGTGGCTTTAAATTTTATAGGTCGACCGACGAATGCTCTTGATTCTTGTTTGCGAATTGTAAATCTGCCTGAACAGTCCTTGAGATCCGTTCATCATAAGTCAGTTCATAGTCACCTTCCCTAGATGACATCGGCGATGTTTTCGGCGCAGCCTCTCTCCTCCTCCTCCTCCTCCTCCTCCTCCTCATCATCATCATCATCATCATCATCATCATCGTCGTCATCATCATCGTCGTCGTCATCATCATCATCATCATCATCATCATCATCATCGCCGTCACCATCGTCTTCATCCTAACTGATTTACGCAGAAAGGGTCGCACGAGCACAGCGGGTTGTGGAGCCTACACAAACGAAAGTAAAGTGGTTTAGGTAGGTACCTGGTACACATTGCGCAAGACAGATTATACACCCAGACTGACTGACGTCTGAGAGAGTCGTAGAGGAGGAGGGGGAGGAGGAGATCGACTCCGATGGTAGACGGGGGGGGGAGAAGATGAGATTCATTATGCTCCCTCAGTCAGCGGGAACACCGGGGACGGCGGCGCAGGTGAGTTGACCCCCCTCGTATGCGAAATTCCCCGTGGCGCTGATGTGGTGGGAACGTACCTTCACCCGATGCCCTCCTACGGGTATGTGCACACGAAATACTGGTCGCTATGCGAGCACAAACAGTGCAAACGTAGATCACAAGGACTGCTTAGAGCATACCCCTCTAAGTCCACAGTCTACGCCCACGCTTCAGCCCAGCGACAGGCCTACTGTAGGCACCGACTCGTTCGTTTACCTCCGCTTCGTGAGATGATGCATGGATTTTACATTCTGCCTGTTGTTTTTTTCGGTTTTTTTGCAAGGCATTATACCTGGGCTGGAAGGCACTGCAGTTGGTTTTGTTTAAGCAGCGTTAGTATTCTCCTATCAATGCGCAAAAAATAAAATTGACAGCCTAAACCCGAATGGTCAGGAACAGAGCCCAAGTGCCCGCTAATGAGATGATTTCTGAGTTAATGTGTTACAGTGCGTGTAAACCTCACGAAAGTTTGAAGAAGGCTTTCGACGACCTTTACGGGGGAGGAGAAGAAACTGCGTCGCCTTTAGAGGTGATGCTTGACGGAAACGAGCGTGCTCGATTAAAAAAGTAGTCTGAAAACAAATCGGGGCTTGCAGGACTATTCATAAAATACTGGTTGGCTCAACATATTCCCAGCATGGGCGCTGACTGAAGGCCCCAGATGCGCATTTCGCGATCTGATGTCGCCGCATGAGGCAGGAGCAGAGGTTCAACTTATACACGTGAGTCCTCCAGCGTCCGCTTTGCGCCTCATGGTGCTTGCTCCTGATGATATTATCCAGATGTATGGATCTGGTGAATCCATTGATGAGCCGAACCGATCGCAGTCGAGGCGAAACAGGTGGTTGTTATCCGCGCTGAAGATGAGATCAGTCAATCGGTACTTATAACACACAACCTGCCAATTGCAGAGTGTGGTGCCGGGGCTGATGGATTTCAGTTCACGTATTCATATTAACTTTCAGACCGAACCTGAGAGAATTTATGTTGAAGACTAGACTCCTGATTTACACATTGCCTTCTTAGGAAATTAAAAAGACGTTGAGGTCATTTGCGCGAGCCACCGCATTTGTGTTTACATGGCGTATGACAAGATCTTAATTCACCTACATGTTAAAAACTCAAAAATCGAGATTCCAATAATATCATGCTCTAAATTCCAGAATAAATCACATACTCAAGCCTATGGTTTCACATAATAGTCAGAAAAGACTTAGTTTACGTTTTCGACAGAAAATCTGGCGGGTCTTCTGGTTGGATAAAGCGGAAGCTAGAAGAGCAGAGTCGCAGTATGCGACCCCACCTAGGGGTCAAAGCTCCTTTCCATATGCAACCTGCCTAGTAGATATTAACCTCTTCCTTTTGAGTTACAGGCAACTTCGCGGGAATCTCATGTAAGCATTCTACATTGTAAACGGGTTGGACTGCAGCCTGGCCTTCGAGGACTTATTCGAATTTGCTACCACGACCAACCTCCGATATTCTGCCGCTAGAGAACGCTGGGGGTCCCACTGAAGAGCCGAACCCCTCGCAGCTGTGTCATGCAGCGGCAGAATATCGGCGAAACACGTGTCTGGGCTTTTATCAAGTATCCAGGTCGGGAGTACGGTATAATATATATATATATAATTGACGTTTTCACTCTGTTGTCAGTAGATGGCATACAATTTACGTCTTTTGCAGAAACAGACTGGAGGGACCGCTAAAAATGTTCGACTTTTGCTTGCACCGTTAATTATCATGATACCATCATCGTTCCCCGGGATCGGGTTCCTGGTGTGTGTGCTCTTTTATAAGTAGCTGTAGAGATATTTGGTGCGAGGACGCAATGTGACCCTTCAAAATTTATCCATCACACTCTCCTTTCCGCTGTTTAGCTCCACCCACAAAACCAGTATTACATGATAACCTAGTTTTGGTTCCTTGACTGGGGTCGCATACTGTCTACTTGCCATTTCAAGTGAGGAATGATCGGGGAAAAGATGACAAAAATAGTTAGCATTTCTAACCACGAACGATATGGCAATAAGACCGTGGCTCATTTGGCAGAGCTCTGGGCGTAACAATACTTGATGATTAAAGAATATGCGATTGGAGGTCAGGTGCCGCAAACCCTGGGTTTGGGTTTGGCTGACAGACTACGGTTAATAGGTCAAAAATGGCCATCGAACTGTGCAAAACGCGGCGCTTTGGTGGGATTTGGGCTCATAATAGGAAGAGGAAGGCTTTAGTACGGTCAAAACCTTAACCACTTGAGCTACGAGGCCCCACCGGACGACGCGAGTCTAATCACATTTGGGTCATGCTACCCGCCCAACCTACTGCAACATCTGGAATCCAGCAAATCTGATGCAGTAATCTGACTGCCCAGGCAGGATTTCCTAAGTAATCTGCCTAGAATCCACCAGATGGCTACCAGGTCCACGTAATTCCGACATTTTTGGCGAATTTAGGGTAATTCATATTGGTCCAACTGAGAAAAGCTCGGCGCCTTGGTGAATTAATATAAATTATTCAAAATCTGCCAAAACATATCTTAGTGACGTTAGCCTGGTAGGCATTTAGTGGATTCTAGGTGGATTACTTAAGAAACCTTGTTTAAACAGTCAGTTTACTGTATCAGATTTGGTGGCTTCCAAACGTTGCAGTAGGTTGGGCGGATAACGTGACCCAAATGTGATTAAACTCACGTCTCCTGACGGGACCCCGTAGATCAGGTGGTTAGAGTGTTGGCCTTCGCCTTACTGTCGTGGGTTTGAATCCCAACGAGGCGCCGAGTTTTTGTATGGTTGGGTCAGTATGGATCATTTAAAATCTGCCAGAACATATACTCCTTCTCTTTGTCATTAGTCTTATTTGGCCCCCACTACAAGTCGCTGTACGGCTGCCTACGGAACTCGAGATTGAGTTACCAAGCTCAACTTGGCAGGCGTTATGTGTTCTCCATATCACTGACAGTTTTGTCTGTCTCGAGCATTTGGTCACCGTCAGAGCCTACCGAGCTATTTGGACTCCCGAATCAAAGGACCTTGTATCCACCGTCGGGTACAGCGCATTAAAATGACTAACTTTACTGGATATGTTGTACGAATAGACAGAGAGAGAGCATTGGATCAAAAATAGTGCAATTCTTCTATTTCAAAGGAAGCCAAGGTTCAAATTGGTGATGATATTAATGCTCGCGCAGTCTTAACGGTTCCAAAAAACTAAAGTTCACCAAACACCAGAATTTAACAGGTTTGCATCACAGAGAAGTTCTGTAATTGCCTGTTTATATAAGTCACCTCGTAAGTGAAGCGGGATGGAATTCTGTCGACCACACGCTTATTACTTTACTGTAGTACTCCCTCATACGAGGGAAAAATTTCAAATGCGACAATGTTGGATCTCAGACCTACCCCAAAGTAGTTTAACTTAAACTTGTTTCCTGCGTTTGACAGTCATCTCCACGAGCTGCGTCTTAAGGACAAACATGATTACAAGCCATTTTCAGAAATGTAGTTAAATAGGAGAGGGGAGAGCGAGGAAGGTAGGCAAGAGTGAAAACCCCTATTAAGTGTCAGAAAAACAACTTTTAAGTATAATCACAAGTTTCAGCTTTTTTTGTGAGAACTGTAGAGAAAACGCAGAGTAGTTCACTTTTTCTAATGATAACCTTCCTGACCAGAGATATCTAAGAACAGTACAGGCCTGATGATGAATTATCGAAAGTTTTCGTTTGCCGAACTTGACTTCTTAGCTATCTAAGAACCTCGAAAACCCTAACTGAAACGAATATTTTGTTATGAATGAGGGAGAATTATGAAGGATCGAGAAGGAGCTGGGATTTTGAACGGGTTCTTCTTCTTAAAGTTCACCTATGATTATCTAAAAATGAATCTATGGTTGCCCGACAGTCACCTCACAAACATGGACTATTTAGAACCACTGGCTGACATCTTCCAGAAGCCACCTGATCCGGTGTCATAACTTTAATCCTAACCATAAAACCAGCTCTCATAACCCTTATCACGCCTACCCTGACACGCACCGTAGTCCAACCTCTTGCAATTTATGGCAAGTCAACCTGCGATGCGCGGATGAGTCCATATTCCATGACCAGACCAAGAACTAAGGCACTCAGGGGATGGTTGGCAGCATTCCGACTCCCAATAGCAGTTACTATGGTAACCTTCATTCATGCGTGAGTAGAAAAAGTTTTCACCGCAACCGGACTTCAATCCTGAAACGCGCGGCGATGTTCAAAGTCGGCCTGTCATAATTCTCTAAATGTACCACGTTGCTAAAGAGATGAAGCCTTCCATGGACTGTTAAAAAAACAGCGATGTCGGAAACGTCAGGCCCACTTACTTGTGACAACTCTTTACGGACGCGTGTACACTTTAATTGTGTCAAGTTGAATTCTCCGACGTTGCTTGTCATAAGTTATTCCATTCAAGCGGAAGAGTGACAAACAAGAATTCGGAACTCTGGCCTCTGTCTCTCTGCGTGCCGAATCTCGCCTATCAGTTAGTCGGATGCCCGAATTAATTGGCTTCTCTCAACTTGCCAGTCCCAACGACGCTGGTTTCAAGGAAATTAACTTTCATCTGACCGACGCTGCTTATCTAGAGTCCGTGGCTCACAATCTTCCTGATGCATTCTTCCTCATCTTCCCGGATACTCTAGACTGAATGGCAAAGTACTAACTTAAACCCAGATTTTAAGATCAATTACCAGTCCTGAAATATTACGCTGACTCTCGATTGATGGCGGTCTTCTAGATCCCATCATTATTGTGATTTATTAAATGCCTAAAAGCCTCCTTCAATATTCTGTTTGATCTTACTTTGGCTGGCAGACTTCTCCCGTTACAAGCCGTTTTCCCAGTTAAGTTACCCAGGTAGTTCAATCTGATTGGGATGAAACCGCAGTCCCGTCCGTCCATGCAAACTGGCTGACATGCATGTGCCTTGCCCTCGCTGAAGTTGGATAGATCCACCCTCTTGTCTGTGTAGGACATCAAAGAACGTGACAAAGCAACTATGTTGGAGAAAACGGAAGACAGCTCCGAACGAGAATGGCCGAACACGCGGCAGCGGTGCGCAGAAATGACGCCAGCTCTCAAGTTGCGGCTCAATCGACGAGATCCAGCCACACATGCAAATTCGATGAGGCCGAAATCCTCGCAAGAGGTGATAACCGCGTGAGCCGGGAGCTACTGGAATCATGGTTTACTGCCCCCAGTCCATCAACAAGTGCAACGATCTTCCCACTCCATACTTCGTGCTAAAATGTCGCCTAGGCGAAGTCACAAGCCATGTGCGGAGCGCAGAGGTGAACACTTTTCCCAACACCGGGGTCGGTGCGTCAGATGGTCGAGCAATCATCACGCCAACATCCAACGCATGTGATGAAATTGCAGCAATTATCGACTCGAATGTCGACCATCAAACAGTAATCACACCAAGTGCGACGATCCCGGATGAAGGGGGGAGCCGTGAATGTTCATAGGTATGCGGTAGCATGACTACTGCATCCTATAAATACCGCAGCCCCTCGTGCAGCAACCACCCGTTTCTGCTTTTTTGTCTCTGATGATGGATTCGAGTAGGAATCCGAAACGTCAGGCTAATAAAGCTCTTGTTCCGGCGATCGTGTCTCCTTCTTCAAGAATGTGACTTCGTTATTCGTCTCAGTCTCTTTGGAAAACTTCAGCGAGGGGTGCGCCCTGTTGAACTATTGACCCATGTTATCAATGTTGGTGGTATGACTTGTCAGGCAGAAGATATCGCACATGTGCCGATCACAGAAAGTAAGGTTATTGATGGTATCTCGGAGACTCGGCTGTTGGACCCTGCATATGAAGACATTTTCGAGAAACGGTCCAAGCAGAAAACCCATTGTTGCACCGTCTATTCGTCTTTATAGCTGGCCGTTGCTGAAAAATGAAGGGTATTCGAAAAAAAACCCTGGACGGGACAATACATTAATTTTCGCAGTTTTGTTCCCCTAAATCTAAGATGAAATTTGGCTCAGGTATTGACGACTAGAGTGCGACGCATCTGCTCACCTGAAACTGTTGAAGGAGGGCTTCAGCAGCCGTAGAACACGTCCCGCGAAAACGGCTATCCAGAGAGATTCATTCTCCGGAATGGTGGTGAGCGTGCTACAAAGCCTGCAGTTGCAGTTGCAGAAAAAAAGGACTTATTTCGAAGACTGCCTTTTCAAGGAGACGCATCAAGAGAAGTAATGAGACGACGTTTAAGGACAGCAATCACGAGTGCCTTCTCCGAGACGAAGTTGCGCGTAATCTACGAAAACTCCCCTTTTCTACAGTTCAGGAGCAAAGACGACTACCCTCGCCTGGTTTAGCATGTCGGTCGAGGTGGTTACCGGGGTGTGGCCGATAGGCAGGACCTAGGCAGTTCCACCTCATTGGGATGAAACCGCAGTCAAGTTCGTCCAAGCGAAATGGCTGACATACATGTGCCTTGTCTACTATTTTTTGTCAAAATACAAAAATTTACTCGACCTAATTGTGCAAAACTCAGTGGAACGTGGACCCTCGACTGAAAGGGGAAGGCCTGAGTACAGCCAACACTCTAGCGACCTGAGCTACAAGGAAACACCCAGAGCCATAGATCTAATTGCATTCAAAAATTTAAAAAAAATAAATCTCAGTCATGTTGAATTGGCAGTCTAATCTTACTTAAATTAAGCTCAGCGCTTCAGTGTCCGCCAGTCATGACAATGATCAAGAGAGATTTTTGAACAAGTCAAAACTACTAGATTTTTTTTCTTTTCATTCCGACTTCTCTCGAAAGCAAATGGGGTTTGTAAATTTTTTCGCGATCGATTAATTTTCTCCAGCTGGCCGTTTGCACAAGCCACTGAATCTCTGTTTCTAGCCTAAACGCAATCGCGCGTATTATACTTTAAAATCAGGAGAGGTTCGCGCACGCAGCTCCCATGTAGCTACGCATGTGCAATTTCAGATGATGTGCCGTGAGCTTTTAGGGTGGTGATGGGATCACTGCTCAATAATCAACTGGCTTATATTTAATTCTTTGTTGTCACAGTGCCTAAGGATGGGATATGAGTGGTTGGTGACGCCCGGCGGCCAACAACTGCCAATCGAGTATCTCTGACAGGGTCAACAGCATTGGGCAAGAAACATGCTTAGTATATTACTGATTATAATTTAGTAAACTGACCAGGAACGAGTAATTTGCTCACGAAATACCCCTCTTTCCTCAATCAAACCTCCCCTCTTGGGATAATGATTCACCGGATAAGCCGTTGTCCTGTTCCCCAGCCGTGGTTGTGAGTCCAGGTTCGGGATAGCGGCACTCAATCAGGCTCTTTGCAGAATACAGTTGTGTCGCCTCGGTTTACTGCGTGCATTACTTGACTGATCATCGAGCTCCGAGCACCCCTCGGATTTTCTGGCATCCGGATTGTAGTAGTTTATCAACAGGGCCTATTGCCATCGTTTCTCACTATGTTAGTTAGTCGCAAGTCTTAGCTCAGGGTCGTAGGAATTTGTTATTGAGAGCGATCTAAGGGGAAAGGAAAATATGACGACGCACAACACAGCAGGTCAAGCCGACGGCGAGATCCAGACGTGGAATCAGCTAGCCAATCATCATCGAGTAGGCGTGATGCCTTTGCTCACGCGTTCGGTCAAATCAATGGACTGTCAAAAATCCGCGATTTTTCATGACCGGGGTTCTCGAGCAGGAAAAAGCCGAGTCAAAACATGCCGACTAGAGACTAAAATACCATGGGATCGTTAGGAGTCGAATAAACGCAGCGAGTTAACTAAGGCTGGCAGAAAAAAGGGACTGTTCTTGGGACCCGTCCTCTTCTTGAATTCTCCCATCGGGACACAACAGACTGAGAAGCTTGAGCGGTCTATACCCCGACTGATCAAGGAACCTTGACTCAAGTTTTATGTCGTCGATCCACTTGCCATCGCTTGGGGGATGTGGATGCCATTGGCTTTTATGACTTGATGGCTTCGCACCTTGCGACCATCGACTTGCCTATGGACACGGCTTTACCTGAGGCAAATTAGTTTATCCATCAACTGGCGAGCTTTTGCTCTCTGCCAAATATAAACGAGGTAAGCATATTAAAAGAAACCTTCGAGAAAGAAGAGAAACGTGCCCGAAAAGATTAAAATCTGTCGCCTAGATGACACGGTCTGATTCGTAATCTCTTAAGCCAATTTTAAGGTAGTCAGCATTGCTTATGTTTTCTACCGTGGATAACTCTTTCAAAAACACAAGCCGACGGATAAATGCAAAGAAAATACTCGTGAGTCCCTAGACATCTAAGAAAGGAACCGTCTGCACTCTTTTCCATCGAAGAGAAATTTTCGGTAGAGGCGTCACGCAAGCATGGAGACTTGGCAGTCGGCGCGCTGATTTTCGCCAGTCCTACCAAGTCTTGCGTAGGCAATTAGCCAAGCTGGTCGGACGTGGTCAGGGTCAAAGATCTCGGCTGCCACAAAGACATTGGGTGGATACTAATATATGCGTAAATGGACAGATTTTATTTAGCCAGGTAAGCCAACGAAAAGGAATAAAACCACATAGGAACGGACGATTTTTCTGTCGTTTAGCCCTTGAAACTAGGCAATAAACAAACCCGCACTGGAAATTAGGCATTTTAAGGCTTCTCCGTTATGTTTCTCGCAGTTCACGTACGTACTTTTCATTTTGATGGCTAAATTACAGGTTGTTCTGGAAATTTCATGTCTGGATGCAGTTGCACATCTATCCAACCTTAGCTCATCTGCCTTGCTGATCGGACGCATAACTTGGGAAACTGCAAGCTTTGGAGATAATTCGCTGTCTGGTTGGCGACGCAGTTGATCTGTTTACTTCGGGATTGCTTCGGGAAGGCCACGGGCATAGCGGACAGCAGCGTCAAAGGTATAGAGAAGGACCCTACTTAAATGTCGATAGATTGTGGATCATGTCATACGGGAGTTATGTTAAAGGGATTTTTATGGTTGGGGCAGCACGCTAAACAGTAAGCTGACAAAAAGAAAGAAAACACAGAAATTGCCTGGACTTATGCCGAAAGTCTTATCCTATGCTATTATACGACAACGGAAATGAGAGTAGTAAGTAGGCAATAAACAAAAAGTGAATTTCACAAAATAACGAATTTTGGGTTAAGGTGTGAGGTCGTGGGAAGTAATCATTGCTGGCAGCGTAATTTTTTCAACAGCCTGCAAATGTATACTGATATAAAACCCCTCATGACACGACCCACAGTCTTCTGACAGTCAAGTGGGGTCCTTCTCTATACCGTTGGCAGGACAGTTATTTCTATGTCCCACACAAATATAATTACACAAAAAGGCTAGCGTGCGAAAGTAGTGCGGCAAGATTGGCAATGGAGAATTTAGGTGCAGCATAGTCGGTCGGCCTCCGTATAGCAAGGACCCAAATGCTGCCACAGCACCATTTGCGGGCAATGCTCTCCGACAAACCGTGTCACCCAAAGACGCTCCAACTTGTGGACTAACATAATGGCCGTTTCGGTATCTAGACTTTCGGTCAAGTTGGTTCAGACACCTACGATTAGTTTGTCAACACAGTCGTTGGACGGACTAAGAGGAATAAGGTTCTTCCACAAACGGATTCATTGCATAGTTTGGCCTGATGTTTGTCTTTATTCTCACTTCTCGCAATCTGACGGCGTGGGTCATCGTATGAGCCATGAAGGAACCGATACGGCTAGACAGTATATCGCCTCGGACCCGCTTAAATGCTCAAAATTCCAAAGTCCTGTCTCAAAACTTGATTTGCTTTCGACGGTCCAATCTCTGAGTAGATAAAAAAGCGCGCCAACAGAGTCACCAATAGCCAAGACGATCATGTAGCGGTTGCAGTCACTGGTCTTTTAACAATATAAGGGGAAATTCCGGGCTAAGTATGGGAACATTACTTTTGCCGCAATCGAACGGGATCGGACATTAGTATTCAGAGAACACCTAAAGGCCGTCTTCTCGGTCACATAATTGAGAGGTAAGGGAACAAACACATTGTGTTTCTTGACGTCATCCGTTGTTGCTGAGAGTGGTGTGGCCTCTAATCGACATGCTGCGGAGAACAACAAACAGGACACAAATACTGAGCTCAGATTGCACGTATCTTTTCGGCTGCAAGCGGGGTATGGGTGGGTTACCACGCGCTGCAATAAACAGTAAGACAACGTTGTTGAATTAAATCACCTCCAACTGGTATTCAGATCTACCGACCGCCATCGCAAATTAGGCCACTGGTGTACGTAAAGACAAGACGTGAGACGAAACTAAATTGCGACCGACCTTTATCAAACGTTCTCTGCAAACACGTCCGAAGTCGTCCGTCCTCTTCCTATGGCGTTCGGATTCGGAACTGCGTACAGACCGGAGGTAACCAGCAGGCGCCATATGATGGAGTCGGGAGAGCCGATGCAACGACTGGGAACGTCTGGCGTCATTTAATGCATCTGGTATACTGTGTGAGAAGTGGCTACGAGTACATCGGAGAAACGGAGAGACTGCCGTGGACGCGGGTGGCTGAACACGTAGCATTAGCAACAGTGAGATGGAACGTCGCCAAATCCCGATCAGCAACTCCCCCGTTGAAATTGTGCCACGATTAAAAATCTGAAAAGGCCGAAATTCTCGTGAGAAGTGATAATCTTGCGGGTCGTAGCCTGCCTCGAATCCAATGATCTCCTCTCTCCCTGACTAACAGTAAGATTTTGTCCGGACAGGGAAACCAGTGACGCGGGAGCGCGCGGATAGAAGTTGCTTTCGGCGACAGTAGTGGTGGGTCAAAGTGCTGAATTATTGGCGCGGTCACTACCAATGTTCGTGATGAAACCAAAGTAGATAAGTTCTAGCACGTGGGCGACCCTGTAATCCCCGCACCGGGTAGAACCCTCTGTGAAGAATACACGTACTGACAATGTTATTGTTCGTGTGGGTACTTAAAAACTACAGGCAGTATGTTATTAGCAACAAAGACAAGGGAGACTGGAATGGCCATTTATGGTTTATTAGCCGTCGTCAGCCAGTCATACCCGACCCCGAAGTGTGGAACACCCGAGGCTCGAACTCGCGACCTGTTAGCTAGAAGTCCACGCCTCTAACTACTGGGCCAGGAGTCCGCTGTCCAGTGGGTTTTCGATCGGGAATATAGGATTGTAGGGGGCGCTCACCGAACGTTCTTACGGACCTCACTCCTTCCGTTGTGCTTTAGGTGTCTCACTCGAACCCAACCAGCAGCCGCACAGCGGCGCATGATATAGGCAGTATGTTATTAGAGGCGTGGACAAACAGGTCGCCACTTCGAGCCTCGTGTGTTCCACACTTCGGGTTGAGTATAACTGGCTAACGACGGCTGATAAGCCAGAAATGGCCATTCCAGTATTCCTTGACATTGTCGGTAATAACATACTGCCTATATATATCATGCGCCCCGGTGCGGCTGCTGGTTGGGTTCGAGAGAGAGAGAGAGCCCGTAAGGCACAACGGAACGAGTGAGTTCCGTAAGAACGATCGGTAAGCGTCCCCTACCACTTAGAAACTACGTCTAGTGTTTACCACATCTGCTCTGCATTCCTTGCCCCTAGCTATGGTTGTGTGTGAAAATGGCACTAAGACAAGTCCACGCAAAGCTTTGACGGATAAACTTCCTCTTCCAGCTGTTGAGTCTCCTTCCTCTCACTCGACGTCCGAAACGAGTCCTTGTTATCTAATGCCGTCTACCTGCAGAATGTTATCTACTTTAAGCAATGGGCAATTACTAGTGTCCGGCTCCTTCTGCTAGAACAAGAGCGGTCACAGAATTCCTATCGCTGCCATTCACTTTGGTGCGAATCAACAAAAACAGTTCCCTTTGGAATTTAACCAAAAAATTGCCACATCCCTTTTTGGCTAAGGCAAAAATCTACCTATTTGGCTGACAAAAACAAGGCGACTTGTGCATAGAGACTCTTTCGGCAGATACGTTCGGGCAAAGGGAGATTATATTGCATTGTCTAGGACTTAAAAGCTGAATGTGACGAAGTTTGACAGCGAGGAGAAAACATTTGTTGTAGTACTCAATCGGAAATCCATTCCATGGCCGACAGCACACTGAGTATGCTAGTTCCCCAGTTTCACACCGACTACAGCAAGTACGCTTTTGGGGACCAAAAGTTAAACATTGCGTTTGCTGAATGTTATTACCGACGAAGACTAGGGAGACTGGAATGGCCGTTCCTGGCTTATTGGCCGTCGTCGTCGGCCAGTCATACCCAACCCCGAGTTGTGGAACACCTAGGGCCCGAACTTCCGATCGGTTAGCATCCCTCTACCATTGTATGTTCCTGTTGTGCGGCTGCTGGCTTGGCTTGAGAGAGAGAGCCTGCAAGGCACAACGGAACGAGTGAGTTCCTTAAGAACGATGGGTGAGCGCCCCTCTACCATTGCGTTTACTGTTCGTGGTTTAACGAAAGTTTGCGCTGGGCCACCATGGAGGCCAGATTAGGGCACGGCAAGCGTCAACAGTTCTGCACGGAGTTCGCGCATCCAACAGTAACAAGCACTCACGAGGGGATTGATGTGGCACGCCAAGGCGGAGGTTCGCGTCGCGCCGGCCACTTGCGCCCAATTCCAGCCTCAGATGACTAACCAACTCGGACAGCGGACTGTTGCATGGGAGAGGGAGAAGCAAGTGACCCTAACTCCATGGCACTTCAATGCATCTTCTTCATTATAAACAATCTGCTACTCCCAGTCGTACGATATCCGAGTGGCCTCTTGTTTCGTTAGGTACCTGGTCCACCGTCTGTGGCGCTCCAAAACGGGCTGTTTACCTTTGACGTTCCCGCCCGCTCTGTCTGAATCTGGCTATCGGACTCAAGATCGTGGGGTAGGAGAGAGTGCATTAGGCGCTTCGCATGTCTGCTGTGACTATAAACTAACTCACGCTCAGGCCAGCATCCTGCACCCACCCTGCTGTGGGACTCATGGTGGGCACCATTGTTTGCTACGGGCAAACCGACATGACAGAGATCTGAGTTAATCCTAACCCATGTACGACGTTAGCACTACGGCGTTTCTTCTAAGTGCTTTGAATGAGGCAAACGGTTAGTATCCTTTAAGAAAACGAGTGGCACGGAAAGGCCTTTAATCACGTGTTCTCCGTTGACCCCAGTGACGCAACTTTAACAAGAGGGGGAGGGGATATAAAATAGAGATTCGGTGCTTACGAACTCCGTGTTCAGGTTTCACCTTTTTCCTCATTTACTGCCTGTTCACGTGCTAAAAGCATTTGACAAAAAAATGTAGTAGTTTTATTAGGCACCCAGATGAGCACTAGAAATGCATAAAATCATAAGCGACGAGGGCGACACTAATGCGTCAGCTTGCAGCGGCAAATAACTGACGTGCAAGTGCAGAATCAGTCCTGCATGCATGATCTTTGAACTGCTCCCGGAGTCGCTACTGTGCTGGGGTTGGACTATTCTGGAGGATGCGTATCAGGTGTACATACCAAACTACAAAGGTAGGAAATGTTCTACGATCGTTCTTACGGAACTGACTCGTTTCTTTGTGCCTTATAGGCTCTCTCTCGAGCCCTACCAGCAGCCGCACAACGGCGCATGATATATAGGCAGTATGTTCAAATGGCCATTTCTGGCTTATCAGTCGTCGTTAGCCAATTATACCCAACCCCGAAGTGGGTAACACCCTAGGCTTGAACTCAAGACCTGTTAGTTAGAAGTCCAAAGCCTTGACGGTTTTCGATCGGGAATATACAATGGTAGGGGGCGCTCACCGATCGTACATACGGAACTCACTCGTTCCGTTGTGCCTTAAGGGCTGTCTTTCGAGCCCAACCAGCAGCCGCACAGCGGCACATGATATACAGGCAGAATGGTATAACCGACAAAGACAAGGGAGACTCAAATGGCCCTTTCTGGCTTATCAGCCGTCGTTAGCCAGTTATACCCAACCCCGAAGTGTGGAACACTCGAGGCTGGAACTCAAGACCTGTTAGTTAGAAGTCCAAAGCCTCTAATTACTGGGCCACGAGCCCGTTGTCCTGTCGATGTCGATCGGGAATATACAATGGTACAGTGGTGGGCGTTCACCGATCATTCTTACGTAACTCACTCCTTCCGTTCTGCCTTGTCTTTGTCGGCAATGCCATTCTGTCACACGCACGAAGTACTGTGGTGAAACAATGAGGACCTTAGATCTCCTATTTCAACTCCAGGAAGGGAAGTACGCTGGAAGGTAACACCTGTCATGAACTATTACTAATAAACACGCATGAGGCTATTAAACGTAAATACGCAACTTTAATTACTGTGGCTGCCTCGACAGAATTCTTGTCAGTTTGAGTGTTCTATGGAAGGGGATGGGATTTTGAAATTTCTGGCAAAGTGACCTTACCTAAAGTTTTATGATTCCAATAAATGGGGGATGTGGTATTTTCGGTAGAACCATAAGGACATCGTCATAGTCCCCCAAGAGGAAGTATGACTTTGACATTTACTAGATATTTAAAAACTTAATAGCCTCTTCCGCGCAAATAATACCTTAAGGGACTTGTGTTTATTTCTACATTCCTATTCTTTCTTTCTTCATCTTTCTTTTTCTTTTTATTATTCTTCTTCCTCTTCCCTATGGTATCAGGTTGATTAGAGACCTCGGGCAAGTAAAGACGTGATTTGTTCCTACCCAGTGCTTTTAACTTGCGCCTGCATTAGCAGATTAACTATCTACATAGCATCTCTCCCGTACAATCAGCGGAAAACATCATTTGAGCTGTTTTAGACACCGACGCCAGAAGTCCTTAATTGGTACTGATACTGGTCTCCGATGTCGCCGGCTTTAATCAGTCATAACATCTGAAATGGAACGCAAACACACAGCACACAAAGATGGTAGCAGAAATATTTTTGGATTAGGCTTTAATGTATCATCCATGTTGCAGGTATATGTATATGCCAACGAGGAGTGGCAAAAGAGGATGCGGGTAGATTAATGTAGTACTGTTTCGAAACCCCTGTCACCCATTCGTAGCTTGTTTCGTTCCAGAAGCCAACAGATCTGTGTGCGCCACTCCTGATCTATATGTATATATAATGCGTATAACTCGAAGGCTTTGAGTGCTTAAAGTTACTTAAAGAGATCATAAACGCGTTCAGGATATAAGAAGACCCAGCGGCTTTTGTTAATAATTTCCGTACTCGAGTCCAACCTTCTGCATGTTCGTTCGGGGAGTAAGAACTGGAAAGGATAAACAGCCCGTTACTTCCATTGTATGGGCCAAAGACCGCGATCTACGAAACACTAGATGCAGGCATTACAGTCGATTTATCAGGTATTGTTGAGGAGAGCTGAATCTGCAAACAGGATTGCTGAATGCGGCTCACACATTCTTTGCGCACTCAAATGAGTCCTTCTGTTCCCAAACGTCCTTCCTAGACAACGAAGCATGCAGAAATAGAGATGGTGCATAGATAGAAGAGGAGACGTTTGCCGGGAGAGTTTGGCTCCAGATCTGATGTTTGAAAGAGTGACTTCGTCTGCGCATCTTCGGAGACCAGGGGGAACCCTGTGTATAGCTCTCATTGTAGGGCATGTTTACGGTATAAAGCATGCTACCCAGAAATCACGTTTTCATTGCTACAATGCATGGGGCTTAGCCTTAAGTGAAATCATAAGCTGCGACCCATCGTTCTTGGATTAAGGCCTGTCCTCCTGCCTAGTACGATCGTCAGGAAGCAAAAAGGTGCCATTCAGTTAATCTCTCTACCAGCTTTTTGTGCTAAACGGGCCACGTGTTAGATGCGCTGGGCCAACACGCGGACCACATCGGATTCTAGCCGGCGTTATCTTTGCTCAATAACAAATGCCAACAATTACGGGGTGCGCTGGCAGACCTCGTTGTCGGCAGTCGTCGCACAACTGGACCACTGCCATCGCCCCATCGTTTTGTGGTCAAAATCCTGGTCATTGTTGTACGGACCAGGGGATCCAGAGTGGAGCGCCAAGGTGAGGATCCGTCGGAGCCATCCACCTGCGGCCTCTCTCGTCTCCGGTCTTCTTGACTCTGTCTTGACGCCGGGCTCAGGCGGGGGAGGAGGGGAGAGTGTAGGTAGAAGCAGCGCAAGTATACTGGCACTATAGATTCCTGCGCAAGTCGCCGTCCCTGCTCCCACCGCTGCTGCAGCTGTGGGGCACACGATGGACATCATCGAAATCGATGGTTGAACTATCTATCAGCTGTCGACCGAAATAAAGTCAGTCATGTCTGGTAGAAGTACGAAATGAAGTACTCATTGCTTCAGAGGTTTCCTGGGAAGTCCCATAGAAAAAGGGCAATTCATGCATCGTGACATATTCATGGCTTTAAACAGCTATTGTGATATATCGGACAGCAGTAAAGTAGATATGGTATCTCATGAAAATTTTACTTACATTCTATTTCGAAGATCACTCAGTAGGGATGTAACATTCACTATTGTGCCGCATAATCCCAAGATATTTTAGTTGCGTCAGGATGCAGTATTTTAAACAACCTCTTTCATACAACCTGCTAAACCCACGCGCTGTGAAAAATGACTGTTTAATTAATACGCATTGTCACATCTATTTTCAGTGTTTTTGTGAATATCAACTTTTTTTCAAGAAAACGTGAGCGAAAATATTTTTTACACATTTAATGGCAAATCACGTTTCCCCTACAGCTCATGGTTGAAAAAAATGCGTCATCTAGTTTTAAAAAGCGTTTGCAATTCCAGAATAGCTTTTAATCCTACCTTCCGCTACACTTGCATTCGGGGTTTTCAGACTATGATCTGCCTACTTTCTATGTAGGAAAAATCATAATTTTCTATACAACAATAAGAGAACACCAAACATGGCTCATGCATTTTGAAATGAATGCGGACGATGTTCTCCACTTCAAAAACAGTGCTAATTAGTGTGCTAATGCGATGCCGCATTAATGAAGGGTTAACAGTCTTAAAAACCGGTAATTAAAGGTCTGTAGAATTAAAAAGTACTCGTTCATCATGTATATAATTTAAAGATGTAAATTGCTATCAGACGAGCACAAAGAAGAATATGTATGCCCGCGTTTGCTGCCACACATATTTAAATTTAAAAGAACACTGAAGATGAGCGAGAAATTTTCCGACTAATGCTAATAATATCACACCAATACTTGAGTAATGTTTTCGAATTAAAAGCACATTTTAGAATTTAAGTCAACATTTCGTGAATTAGTGTATCTTTTGTTCTTCGAACTCCACAGGTCTAGTGTTTCCGTTCAAAAATGCTGTCAGCTGTATAGATAGCTCGCAGTACTTTTATGAGCTTTACGAGCTTTCTCTGCGACAGAGACAAATTCTAACATGCACAGTAATTACTTTAAAAATGCCAGAGTTAGTTGTTTTCTAAAAGTTCTACTTGAACTTGCATATCTAAAAACGTAGGGACGCATGGACAAATGAACTGCGCCCCAGTGAGACAGCATTCATCGGCTCAAAGGACAGACCAATATGTATGGATTAGGTAAAGTTACGTCAAGCATTTTTTGACTACCGTGACCCCAAGCAATTTTTTGACAAGGGTATGGTTTATGGCCGGGGTTACTTACTTTGAGGAACAATTGTGCTGAAAGAAAATAACTGGCGATATTATTTTGTACGTGCCAAAGGAAGGAATAAAACGACCTCGCGGGGACTGGTGTGTGATGACGATCAAGATGCTTTGAGGTAGTCATCGGATTAAAAATATGACAATGCAATACCGTTTAGAAAAGAGGACATTAAATAAAACTTCTATTTTCATTAAAGGGCAAAAACAGTGTCCCCTTTTATTTGGTGACAATTTGGGAGATGTCAATTTGTGATAACACAGAGCACTTCGATGTTCAGCTTCTCTGCACAACACAAATGCTCTCCGGAATAAGTAATCGTGACCATAAGCCAAGTATTTTTGTTTAATTTGCTGGTCTGTTGGCTTGTTGTTTTGTAGAACAAAGAAACAAGCAAGAGAGCATAGAGTCACTTTTGATGTCAAATGTATTCTCTGACAGCATACCGGAGCTGGGATGGGGGCCTTCAGCTCTCTCTATTCGTCTCCCCCCTCCCTTACACTCATATGTTGACTTCATTGTAGACTTGGCAACAGACGCGCGCCCTATGCTTAATAGCCTGTCGAAGGACGCACTCCCTCACCACAGATTGATGACCTGTCAGCCGAAAAATGACAGACCATATTGGTTTCTATGCCGCAGAGGGTCACATGCAAGCCCCAATTGTGACTTATCTCGTGTATCTGACAGGCAGTGCAATAAGGCAATGATTTTCTATTTGCTGACTGCTGAGTGAACATTTTTGCTGTGATTGGCAACGCCTTCCAGGAAAATTATATATTATCCATATATGTATATATGAAAAAAAGAAGAGGTTCTTCGGAAAAATCGAGTTGTACTCGTGAATTTTCGAGCTGGTAACACCAACCCGTCGTCAGACGAAATGAAAACGAGGAAGACAGTTAGTTTGTCACATTAGACTAAATAGCGCTACAAGACAGACAGACTATTGGCCTATGGTCACAGAGTCATCGTAGGTCTCTGAGTGAGGGGGGAAAGGAGGCGTCAAATATATATATATATATATATATATATATATTCAATCCGGAAAGGGCGCACACCGATCTATTGGCTTCGCGAAGCAAACAAGCGCCCTATGGGTGGCAAAGGTCCAGGCAACCAATTACCAGGCCGAAGTCGGCCAAGTCATAAAATCAGCAAGGAGGGACGACAGAGAATGCGGGTAGATTGATACAGCACTGTTTCGGGCTTATTCTGCCTTCATTCAGCCAATCATAATCCTGACCACCAGCAGCTGGGACCAGAAACACAAACATGCGCACGGACGCACCTGGCGCAGTTTATCCACCACTGGAGTCTACCAGATGGGTCATAAGCACTTCATCGAACCGAAGTTCATCAGTGCCTCGCCACCTGTCATTCTCTGTCGCTGCAGATCGGGTATTTATTCAATCAGGAAAGGGCGCACACCGATCTATTGGCTTCACGAAGCAAACAAGCTCCGTATGGGTATATATATATATGCGCCCGCAGTTTTGCCAACCTACCATCTTCCTTCCACGGGGAGCCTTAACGGTTCCAACCCCATCCTGCCCTCCCGGCTCAGAACCCAGCATGACCCCCTAACCACATCCCTCCTCACACGCTAATGGTCCGCCCGTCAATGTTTGCCCTGTCGCGTCTACTAGTGTAGTGTGACTATCTCACTCTCTCTTTTTTTCTTCATTTCGTCACCAATTCGAAAATTCACGAGTGCAACTCGATTTTTTCCGAAAAACCTCCTTCATTTTCATATATATATATATATTTCGGAAGAAATAATTATTGGGATGCCTGTTTTCAAATTCATACGTATCTATATATATACATACATATATTATACACGGCATCCATAGTGGAGCACAGAGACTGCCAAAAGTTGCTCCGGAAGGCCTGTCGAACCGTTCAAATAGGCGCATGTCTGTTTTATAAGTGAAAAAACGGTTCCCATATGCCTTTTCGAGTACTTTTGATTGCTTATGACTCACTGGGACAAATCGGAACGCGCGATAACTGCATCATATGAAAATCAGTGCAGATGTCTGAATACACGCCGGTGGTGTAGAAAGTGGTCGGACTTATGATTGCAGGCAAATCTCTTTGTAATGTCGGAAACATTTTGCCAAAATTTCTGCCTTGGAGTGCAGTCACACTGTAGACATTTTACGTCACAAATTTTTACTGTTTACTATGTTGTTGAACTCTCTTCACCTGCTTTCGTGTGCTCCTGGCTGAGTTGTCATTCATACTGAGCGAACTGCGGACTCTGCACCTGTGTACAATCAGATGCACTATTATGAATTCTTCTGATCTTAATCTGTCGCCATGAGAGCAGTGACATTCCCAAATTCGGGAATGGCGCTAACAGTTACTTGCCTACAGGAGTATAGAGAGACAGGCAAAATGTCTGAAAGCGTCTGCTATGCCAGTATCAGCAAACAATGTCCCTCGCAGCCTGGTATTCACTGGCAGTTCCCTGACACCGGCTTTCGTGCCGGTAGAAACGCTTGCGCTCCCACTGCGTATACACGTGGGGGGAGCATGGCTTCCCAGTCATCATGTTCGTCCTTCCTGTTGGGGTTTGTTGTTGGTCAAAAACCTGGTCGTTTGCTGTGTGGACCAGGGACTGTGCTGGGGACTCCCGGGGCCCGGGGTCAACGGTGCTATCCACCTGCCCCCTCCCGCGCCTCCGGTCTCTTTGACTCTGTCTTGACACCGGGCCCATGTGTGGAGTGGGGAAGAGCCAGTGCGGTAGATGTTGCGCAAGTCTATCATCACTATAAACTAATTCACGCGCAAGTCACCGCGCCCACTTCACCATGCTTTGGAGCACTCGGTGGACATCATGGGAATCGACGGTCGAACAGTCATCGGGAAACAGGGGTGCGGCAAAAAGTATTACATGTCGCATGCACTGCAAGGAATTCCCACTGACCCGCAGACAAGCACCGTGGTGTTGAAAAACAACAGTGACACAAGAGAATTCCTGGGTTCAGATGGTAAATCGTTTAGGCAGCGAAAAGACCTCCCATGTTGTTGCTTGGCTCTGTGAAGCCATTGGAAGTGCATACAGATGCGTTCTGAATACCCAGGCAACGTGGTTAGGCAATGCACCTAGCTTTCTTGTCATTATCCGAACGATGCATTTTAAAAGAATGCTTAATTTTGGTGTAAATGGATAACTTACTTGGTTTGGCATACGAGGACTAATAAAAGGCTTAGTAGTGTCGAGGGAGAAATTTTAAAATTTTGCAAATAACGGAGGATAGTACGGAAAATCTACTTAGAGGATCGACCCACCAGGTAATGTGCATTAATTAATAATTGAGCTTATCGTTCTTTAGCAGCAGGATACCGCCTTAGGCATATTTTCTATTCGAAGGCCTGTTTAGCCGTTTCGTTTCATATTCCATGAAGTTTGCTGCACATTTTGATAAAAATGCATATTTTGTAGCTCTACAGCACCGAGGTTTCGAATTTAATTTTGATTAGATCTTAAGTTTTGATTCTACTTAGCTAATACCTGTGTTTTTAGTACGGTTTATCATTGCACAGTAGTGTCTTTTACGGTAGATATGCCATCTCATTAAATGTTAACCAAAAAGCTGAAATGTGTTTTTGATTCGAAAAGATTTTTTAAACGGGGCTGAACTAGTAATTATCTTTCAGCTGTCATAAAACATTTCCGTCCCACGAGGATGCAGGCTTTTGTATGGGCCTCTTGTCAACCACCTGTACCATTCTGCAAAGAGTTGCTTCTTGAGTTGCATGAATTTTTGTCACCAATTTTAAATGTCTTTATGAATTCAACGATATGTCATAGAAAACGAGTGCAAAATACTCTGGTTTGTGGACACTCAGGCTTCTTGCACCTGATCATTGCCTCGGCCCACGGTTTCAACCGCTTCAAATTTGAAGGGGTGTCCCATTCGCACGGCATGAGTCCAACCTTCGCACGGCCAACGGATGTTGGTGCATTTGCGTTTGCGGCGGTCGGCCGGTTTCTCCAACGTAGTTGCACATCCCACGGCTGCAACTAAGTCGGTAGATAACGACTGACACTGATAGGGTCTTTTAACCTCATACTTGTTTAGTCAGGCCTAAGAGTAACTCCTAATCCCAAGTGGCGCGAGGGATCTAGCCACGGCTTCGACGACCCCCTTCATGTAAGGAATGCTCCGCCACGATTTTGGCTGACTGTACTCTTCATTCTGCTTCGTTCGGCGCATTCGGCTCCATTCACCGAATGCTCGCGGATGCCGTCGGCTCTGGAGAGTTCCTGGGGGAGCTTCATTTCGTCCAGGTTGGCGGCTGGCGTGCTGCAATGAGTTCCCACTCGCCGGTATAGCGTGCGTACCCAGTTCGTGTTGCAGTGGGTAGTTGCTGTTTTAACTGAACATTTACAGCGGGTTGACAGCAGATGAAAACATCCAAGAATGGAAGTTTGTTCTCCACTGCTTCCATCGTAAACTGTTTGTCGGGAATGATTGAGTTCAGTCGTTCCCCGTAGTAGTTAGCTTTATTCTGTTTGATGATTACGAAAGTGTCGTCAACGTAGCGCGTCCAAAACTTGGCTTTGTCCTCTTCGAACTGTCGCATTTCGAGTTTTTGCAGAACCGCCTCGGCAATGAGTCCGGAGATCGGTGAACCCGTAGGAAGGCCCTTTATTTTGCTCATATGTGATCCCTTCGAAGGTGACAAATGTCTTGAGGCAGTGTCCCACCAACTGTATGAGCTGCTGAGCTGTCATTATCCTCATCGTAAATTTGACATTGCAGGTCACTGAGCGTTTCGACCGCAAGAGCCTGTGGCATGGAGTTTTGGAGTGAGATGACAGCTAATGCCACCATACTCCCTGTCCGATTACGACCGCCTTTATTTTTTCGAATTTCTCTGCCTGGGCCATTGGAGCTGTTCTGTCATCGTTTATGCGCTGGCTATCACAGTTAGCAGATTCCGCTGTGAGTTTCGCCCCATCCACTGCACAACGACTTGTCAAGAGCATCAATATTAGTGAAAATGCGATTCCTAGGTGACATATAAAAAGATGAAAAGGCGTTCAGCGGGAGAGGTTTATTGGAGGTCTGGCGTTTCGAGTGGTTATTTCGCTTGCCCAGCCTCAGAAATTAGGAAATTCATGCGCGCGGCTCGCATTATATGGCGTTTGTGTGACTGCATCCGACCCGCATTTCACCATGGCCTAAGTCGCCCCCGTCCTCTTTGACAGCCAAGATAGTTGGCGACCCCAGATGTTCAGCGCCGTGACTGTCCCCCGTCAAGAAGGTTCGCGAAAACCAGAAAAGGGGGGAAGAAGGTGGGCAAATTAATGTGGCGGTTGGCAGAGTATTCGGTGGACATCCAGGCTTCTTGTACCTGATCATTGCCTCGACCCACGGTCTCAACGGCGTCAAATTTGAAGGGGTGTGCCATTCTCACGGCATGGCTCCAAACTTCGCACGGCCAACGAATGCTCGTGCGTTTGCGTTTGCGGCCGTCGGCCGGTTCCTCCAACGTAGTTGCACATCCTGCGGCTGCAATAAAGTCAGTAGGCAAAGTCTGACATCTCGTGCTTAGGGATAGTGTCTTTTAACCGCATCACTTGCAGCCCGATTATTGAATCGGGCCAGTATGCTCCGCGGCCGACGAGAACGGGGTGATTCAGGCCACGGTGGCATGCGGGTCGGATGCAGCCACACAGGCGACACTGGCGAGCTACGCAACAAACAAAGTGCGTCATATAATGAACTGTGGGCATGACTATTCTATTCACTACCATTTATCAGTAGCTGACTCATGAGCAGTTGTCAGTTATTTATGCACCAAACCCAAGTTTAGATAATTTGAGAATTAAATTCCTAGTTAAGAAGAATGCTCCACCATTTGGCCGGAGGTCTTTTTTGTATGCTGTCATCGAGAATAGCAATGACGCATGGGACAGGGTTGACGAATGATGGCGCATAAATCAACCATAGCCACTCTAGCCTTTCTAGACATTTTAAGAGTTCCTTCGCTTTAGCAAGCGTTTTTTATATCAGATTGCGACGTATATCCGGTGCAATATGTTATATCACTGAGGCTGTCAATGCTCTGCGCATCTGATATCTGCCCAGCAGTCCTCTGTGATCAACCACAGTAAGGCTGCCGAATGAACTGGGAAGACAATTTTGGTTAATTTCCTCACCTGACAGGCACGGTCGACGAGTCCTTTGGCTGGGTAACCTGGAGGAAATTCGTGAAGTCATTTGTTCCAACCAGGTCGTTGTCTGGTGCCTCAGATATTGTTACTATTAATAACACCGGCTAACAAGGCGTACCTGCAACTGCCTTTCTGATATAAAGCTGCAAATTGCTTTTGACAGGAGTCCACAAGTTTCTGTGGGCGGCCACTTTTGATAATGCGTCGCCTCACATTTACGAAATGGGTCACGAATTTAACTTCGCAGCCACCGAAATAGTCGCCCACGCCGGAAACTAAACAGGCCGAGAATTGATTGAAGCCTGGGCCTCGGATGAGAACTCGGTCAATCGACTTATCGATCTGGCGCTGGCGTACAGAGCCCTGCGTAGTCACCTCCAGTCTTGCACCGTCTGTCGATGATTGGGCCTACATGCCTTATAACTGCCGCTTGTTCGGTTTCTGCCATTACCTCGGACGATGGACTCATGTATGAGTCTGACAGCTCAGGATAATAAACAAAGTGTTCCTGCGCTCGGATCTTCTTCACTTATGCATACACCTGGAAGTCAAAATTTCGCCTTCATCTGGTAAGATGTGGTTATGTAGGCGCACCTTATGGGCACAATACTATCGACCCACTTAAGTATTTCGAGTTGGTGTGATTACTTGCGTTTCGGTGTGTGTTTTGTTGGCGGCCGTGTTTGCTTGTTGCCGTATCTCCCTTTTTGGCTCAATGTCGGTGGTTGTTTTTGACTTTCGGCCTGGCACCTCCTTCTAACTGTCGCGTTGGATGTTGCAGAGTGAGGGTGTATGGCTGCGGTTAAGGGTTAGGGTTGGGTTAGGGTTAGGAGGCGAGGGCTTAGGGTTAGGGCTTGATGTAAGGGGTTAGTTTTGGGGGTAAGGGTTAGGGGTTAGGGATCAGGGCAACTACTTTTCAACCACTTAAAGTACAAACGCGCATTCCCAATAGCTTTTCGTCTGCATACGATTACTAGACCTCGTCGCCTGTGCGTTCCCTCGACTCCACCTCTAAAAACCCCTATTGCCAACGGTCCCGTATTACAGGTTGCTGGGGTTTATTTACCTCAGATGCGGCTACATAAACACATCTGACCCTTGAGTCTTGCCGGGACACTGTGCTGATGGCTATTATAAAGTAACAGTGTACGAAGAGTCACCTATGCAGAAATTGCTGATGTCTGCAAAATAAGTCATTATGGGGGTTTTGGAAAAGTAACCTCCTGTTTTAAATGCATCTACAACGCATAAGTAGTTTTTACGGGTTAATTATCTAACTGATTTGACAACTCCGTAGGAGCCTTCACGTATCAATACTCTGGGAGCGCTCGAGGAACAGGTTTGCAGACAAAGGCCAGTCGCTGCTGACTGTAAATGAACCAACGTAGGCTTCCTTGTCTAATTTGCCAAAGTCAAACATCTCGAAGCCGTGATTAACTAACCCGTGAGCTCCCACTCTTTCTAGTTCTCTCTCACTCTCTCTCTCACTCTCGCGAATGCACACTCCGGCACCGAGTGTGCACTGTGCAGTGCCTGCGCGGTTACACCACACCGCACCGGACCTGCCTATCTTCACCTACGGCGATCTGGTCCCTTCCAATCAACAGGCAGACTGATTGCGTGCTCCTTCTCCTCACTGCAACACATGGCTAACATGTACTCACTGCACAATCCTACGGGCATTTCAGGAAGTCCTCGCTGGCACGCGGCAGCACTGTCTATTTCTTTGCGCGCCCAAGAACAGTGTGACACGGTGACACTCAATGTCGGCGTAGTGCATAGGCCTGCCAAATGACAGTTCAGTACAATCAGGACGTTCTCACGGGAGGACCAGTGGTCTTCCTACGGCTCCTACTTCGGTAATTTGGTGACATCGCTCTCTCTCACTTTCCCCTCATCGTGGGAACCTTTCAGATGGAAGGGTTGCGTACTGAAGTTGATCTACGTGGATCTTATCGTATTCCTCGTGGCTTACGCCCTCCTTAGTCTGGTCTATCGATTTGCTCTGGACGCGGAGCAACAAAGGTAATTCACTTTCTACAGCAACAGGCGTCTCCTCCGTAGGCAGTTTGAAAGCGTCATCCTCTACGTTGCCAACTTCCAGCGGATGATTCCCATCTCCTTTATCCTTGGATTTTACGTTCAACTGGTGTTTAACCGTTTTTGGGAGCAATTTAATGCGGTTCCCTGGGTCTTCACTGCCTGCATCGCGATCACTGCCACCATTCCGGGTGATGGACGAGCGCGGTGTATTCGACGTACCTGCATGCGGTACATGAATGCCAGCCTTATCATCGCCTCGTCAAGACTGCATGTCGCAGCAAAGAAGCGTTTCCCCACTACGCAGCATCTCGTGCAGGCCGGTACGCTTATTGGGATACATATCTTGAATATTTTGCATGCATGAAATAAATGAGACTTGGTATTCAATCACGGCCTAATATCCTCAAATTCGACATTTAGCGTTAGAATCAGACAAACAATTCTTGCACATATGCACATATAATTTGAAGTAAAGTAAGGTTTTGTAGAAAGGCCAAACATTTTCCTTTCCGATCTTTCGCCGCCGATTTACCCGATTTGTCACCAGAATTTAAAAAGATGAACAAAAAATGTAGCCTTGTCAAACCAGTCTTTATAATCAGGAATTGGATAGCTTTTGCGCAAGGGAGTGCTCATTATAAGCAATTATCATGAATAGGTGGACCGCCGTCTGCTCACACACCACTGACGTCTTTTGCGAAACGTCCTAGTGAATATGCCGCCAGGTGTAGGATTGGTCCAAGCGCTTTTTTTAGATAAACAGCCGTTAAAGCTGCCGTTTTTTTCTCAGACGAAAGTGCAAACGGATGTCTGAGGCAGACTGTCCCGTCTTTTTACGGCCAGCTGATGTTCATGTATGCGTGCGATGCAGGACTTTCAGGCCGGCCTGTATACACTGTATCGCAAACGCTGCATTACATTTTTTGATAATGGGATAGCCAACTATGCACTCAGGCTGTAAAAAGTGGACGCATAGGGCAGTCACTGGTTTGCGGCTCCTTTGGAGTCAGGACGTCTTTATTTGCCTCCCGATGTGCACGTGCGCATTCCTTGTGCGCCTTTTGGACGTACAATATTTTATTTTGTGCCCGTTTTCAGAAAATTTTCTAAAAATGCATTAATTCCAACTGATGGCTTTTAGAATCGAGGCAGTAGCTTCCCGTCCCGTTTATTAGGCTGTAGACAGAAGTCCACAGGAGAGAAATATTATAGCTCTCCTCATAATGTAAGAAGTCTTCAGCAGTATTCAGCTATACTTTGTTTTCCGAATAAGTATTGGGTGGTATATAAAGTCCTCGACATGCCTTTCGCGCGTCAGTTATATTCTCGAGGTAAATTAAATCATTGTCCTGGTGGGGCCTCTCAGTTATATTTTTTCATGACAAGGCAATTGTGGCCTACCTAACGCAGGCCAATGGAAGGATAGTAGCTCTCACGTAAACCATACTGAAACCGGCATGCGTTGAATTTGGGGTTCATTCTCTCTTCAAACGCTCATTCTCTTTCTGTGACAAGGCAAAGTCCAGACGATCAGAGATGGGCGGGAGCCTACTGGCCTACAATGTTAGGCACTTCCTCTACGCGTTCCGCGTACGACCTCCACCATGCTAGACTTCAATTAGATACACGCAAGTGAGTGTCATAGAGACTGCATATCGGGGCAGTCACTGTATTCTGTCCGTCAGTCCTGGACAGGACGGACGTATCTTACCAGTCGGCGACTCTCCAGTCTGCGATAGGTTGAAAGCGATGTTGATTTTTTGCAGTAAGGAGTCGATTGCAATCCTTTTTTATTCCCATTTACCAGAGAACCGTCCCAGTCAGGCGGGCGTATAGCGAATTCGGGCACGGTGACTGGCGTGACCTAAAGGCGACAATTATCGCCTGTTGCAAGGGGATTCGGACCTCACAGAAGTGAGAACTGTCCCCATTACCACATCGGACAAGAGGTCCTAAATATCTCGTCAGGTGACATCCATCCAGGTCACTAGTTTAGTCACCATAGTAGGACACAGCTGCTCCTCTTTTCATAAAAGATGCTTCAGTATACACTCAGTTTCGCTCTACTGTTCATTTTGAGTTTATAGACGAACCGATGGGGACGCTGGATGTAATGACTAATGTGACGCCATGGGGTCTTTGTGCGCATTTCACAAATGAGCTTGTTCTTCGACGCACACGGGCTGACTTCACCAAAAGGCAGGAGTGATGGGCGTGCGAACCCAAGTAGGACGTTTCTTTCATCATAATGAAGCTGGCAATTTGCATTTCGTGAACTATGTGTGTTTCGTCTACCTGTGAAGTTTACATGAGCGTGACCGTGTAGGCCATTGCATCGTCCAAAAGCATTTGCTCGTGAGTGCAGAGAGCGATGGCGCAGGACGGACTGGACTGTACTACTTTAATCGACGATTAAGTATATGTACAAACGACCAAATTTAAATGTCCCAGGAAACTGCGAGCGGACAGCACATGCCCGACAGCTTTTAGTAGGGATTCATACCGTTGGATTCGTAGTCGCCTGTAGTGGCTCCTAAAGCAACTTCTAAGGTGGAGGTTTCAGAGTGCAAACAAAGCATCCACGGGAGTTCCTCTAGACATTTTTTTGCTAAGCCGCTTGTTATGGACACCGAACGACATAAAGGGATATAATTATCCACTTGAACTTGCTATGATTTCCTTCAAATTCTCGGCTGGGATTGTGCCATTTTTTGAAGTCGGCGGCATTGGTAGGATGGACGGTTGGAAGCTCTATTCTCAAATACACCAAATAACGACGTTGTCGGTCATGTTAGAAGGCCTTCGCACGTCATAAAAGACTGAAGTATATCTTACTAGTAAAGAGAAAAGTTTGAAATTTTTTGTAATTTTCAGAGACAGCAGGCGTCAAGCGTTGTTTTAGGCAACTTAGATTACACTGAGATGTTATCGCTGCTAAGTGTTTAATTAACGTATAAGTCTTTTGTTCCGACTCTGTCAAATCGCAGACTTCATCTATTAATGGCTGCAAAGCATTTAAAGGCGAAAAAGTATTATCAGGAGATATTATCGAATTTGTCGCAAAGCTCCAAGTAGTCTATGAAGTCCGCAAAACGGCGACAGCATTGCTAGTTCACAAGCAACTACAAGATTTGTAAGGGACTCTTCCGACAAAACTTTAAATGGGAGACCTATGTCGCTCCTAGATTAAATAAAAGAAATCGGTGTCTTTAATGTCGTCATTCTGTTTGTGACCCTCAGTGGTCTCATTTTGCACATATGTGTGGCCTGCCAGAGATTTTCAAAGTGGAAGCGTCAAGAGTAGTGTTGTTTATTTAATAACCTAACAATGATCTATACACGTAGTTGTAGAAGTCTTGTGTCGGTCAAGAATGTGAGATCAACTTAAACCACGCACAATAAGTTCGTTTCCTCTAATGTCAGCAGTCAGAGGGCTATGAGTAATAGTATCATTCTGCCTATATATCATGCACCGCTGGGCGGCCGCTGGTTGGACTCGAGAGAGTCCATAAGGCACGACGGAACGAATGAGTTCTGTAAGAACGATCGGTGAGCGCCCTCTACCATAGTTTATTCTGTACACAGGGCAGGTTGCCGTAAGTTGACTGTTTGCTTGCAACAGAGATAAGCGTCCGTTCACGGAGAGCGTCAGTCGCGGTGTGTTGTTTACGCGGGCGTGGGTGTCTGGGTCAGCAGGAGGGGGTGACTGTCTGAGTGTTGGTCGTGTTACTGGACAAATTAGAGGAGGAATGGAGGGCGCATACTCACGAGGCCTCACGGGTATCAAGCCAGAGCGTTCGACGCGCGTGAGATGATACTAGTTTGCGAGGGCAGCCGGGAGTCACTGCAGCTGGACAGGAGGGGCCCCAATTCTAGCCGGTGTGGGTGGTCGTGTGTCAGCGGCCTGTCAACGCTTGTCGCGGCCATCGACCGACAAAACGGAGTTGGAGAAAAGGGGGGCTGAAGCGGCTGCTACAGTCCAAACACCTTACTTGTGGATTGCACTACAACGTCACCAATTCCCACACCTATCGCCAAGGCTGACGAGCTTTTAGACAAGTCCTTATGGATGCAACCTGTCTTAAGACGTAATCAGTTCGACAGACTTAAATACTGAAAGTTTACCACAACATATAGAAGAGAACTGTATTGACAGTGCACTTGAGGTCCACTCAAAGTGGTGCATGCCAGTTCGGTTATCTTCAGTCTGAGGGAACGTCAGTGTGATCGTCCAAAGGCGGAGTTATTCAGTGGGCAAGTCAAAAAAACACTACAAGCTAGTAACATTCAGACTCAAAAGTCGAAAATGTAGTTTTGCTACATGAATAACACCTTCGTATCCACAAAGAATAACGAGGTCCAGTAGCTGCATCGAAGGGAAAGTAGCGTCTCTCCAGCAATAAAGTCCATCCTGATGTGTGGACAGAAAAACTGAAGGACGATTCGCTCTCAGCAAACCTCTATATAACGGTTTCTAGTCTAACTATCTAATCAACCAAACTGCCCAGCATAGATGAATTTGTGCATGAAACGATTTGTACTCTGTTATTACTGCAGAAAGAACGATCTGCTTTGGGTAAAACACCAGTAATTTCTGATTGGCTTAATGAAGAAAGTTCGCGGGAGACATGACATATCGTACACACGCGGTCCAAATGAGGTGACGTGTTACCGACCGAGGTCTCAGTGACCTGGGATCCAAACGCGAATTCTTCCGTCACTGAGCGTTGCCCCTGATCCTGTCGATTGTGATCGAGAATATTAGAGCAATGATTGGAAGTCGTTCACCAGTTGGGTCATGGAATATGCGCGTGTTGTCGCGCCTTGACTGACTGACGATCTTTCTTGTCTTTGCCGGTATCTCCCCCCGTTTCATTAGGGGTCACTATACGTATGCCTGCGAGGGGTCTAGTTTACGACCCAGGCTGTGTGCCAGTCTTTAAAGTGTCTTTGTAATTGTAACCGTTTCAAATCCAATGCATTTTTGTCCCCGGGTGAAAACTAAGGAATATCCTGCAATTTATATAAATGTGCATACGTAAAAGTGTCGTCCCTATTATTAAAAACACCAATATTCGATCACTGTTTTGCCAGTTTTTGCGCACAACGCATGGGCTTCGCATACTTAGCTCGAGTTAGAGGGGAATAAGGGCAGTTAGTTTACTTTTCTGCTAATCGGTAGAGGAATAGAAAAATATCACCAAGATTCCTCTAAAACGCAGGTTTAGATGGCATCTAAACGCATTTCCTTCATGAAAGGTATGCTTTTGAAAGGTTTGCCCATACCACATGACGAGCGAATATGATTCTTAATTTGCCGCCGTTTTAAGAAAAAAGTGATGTTTCCGTTTTGTCCAGTAGTTGCGAGTTTGGGACCCAGGCAGCTGTCTTCAGTTGCTAGATTCTCGGTCTTTATATTTCGAATTAAAGAGTCACTTGGAGAACATAAGTTTTCGGTAACTCATAATCAGGCCGATACATTTACATGGGTAATGATCATTCTTATTGTAGACAGGATATAAATGCCTCTCAGGGGCAGGATTAATCTGACTTCATGTTACCACGCCGCCCGCATGACGAAGTCAGCGTGTTAAGGACGCTGGAGTTGGGGTGGGAGGGGGGGGGGAAGGAGAGGTGTTCCGGTTAGATCATAAGCGCTGTAAGTGCGTGTGACCGCTCTCAGGGCGTCGGGACGGCGTGCGATCACCGTCTGGTGTCGGCCAGGGCAGACAGACTGCTTGTGTCAACGTCTTCTGACAACAGAGTGCTGGGTTCGCTAGTCGAATGGCCACTGCTTCGGCTGTGGCTAGCAACCGTTCGCGCAGGCCCTTAGAGTAGTGTACTGGTGCCGGTTAGATAACTTTAAAGGCTTCTCTAGCGTCGGCTTCGTGGTCCGTATCGATTAGATGTGAGAGAATTGAACTCGAAATCGATCGATTTTCACCTCTACCTAGCCAGGCAGGCATGTGTTCGCGTATTCTCTTTTCCAGACGCTTTGTTGTACGGCCAATATATCCCGCTCCACAGGAGCAGGTGAGTGGATAAATACACATGGATGTGGCCTGTAGCGACAGCCGGTCTTTGCCCCCCCAACCGTAGTAGGGGGGAGTTTGCGAAGAATACGCGCAAGTTCGCCGCGGGAAGGCACTCGCGAGAGCTATCCTAAGACATCGTCTCACTAATTCGCTTGCTGCGTCTCCTAGAAACGGCAGTCTTAGAAATCAGTCTTTCTTCTCTGCACTTGCAACGGCAGGTTTTGTGGCACGCTCTTTAATATTACGGAGGATGAATTGCTCAGGATAGCCGAATTGACGAACACCTGTATTTGGCAATTTATCATCAGGCCAATAGAATTATTAGAGATAATGAAAATATGAGTCACGGACAGAGTTTAAAAGCGCCTTGGGCGGTGGGCCATTACCCACAACCCTCGCTTCCACACCGCCGCACTACGCGGTCGAATTGTTGTATCCATAGGCTCCAAAGCTCCGTTTTTGATTACTAGTTGATAGGCTACCAGTCCTAGTGGCTGAATTCGCCAGGCGGGAAATTTGATCTCTTATCTTGCAGTCAGGAAACATCGATTAAATGCCATTATCGTGTGACTGCGAATTTACACAATCTCAGCCGAGATAACTTGAGCCGGTAAATCATGCGGAAGTGTTTGATGTAAAGAGCTTCAGAGACTGGTGTACTCAGGTTTAAATTTCACGTGTGAAGTCTCCATTCGAGACATAACCTACGGAGAACGAAAGTAGTGTCTGAAAGTATTCTTCCAGCGTCTTTATCGTCATCTGTAATGCTCCCAGACTACTTTTAGAAGTGCCTTCCCCACAGCGACTATAAACTGTCCGTCAGTCAACTAAAAAATAACAAGAAGTCTGGTCATCGGTTTTACTATGTTAGTAGGTAGTGTGCGTGAGGAATGTGCACTTTTCGCAGTCCTATTTAGACCACACATAGGCCACCAGAAACCCAAGAACCTTTCCTTCGAAGCCGGCTATTATGACATGGGGGGAGAGACATTTCCTCACAGAGTAAAGCGCGCTAAAGAGATGCAACAGGCGCTGACTTTGATAAATGATCAGAGCAAACAGTCATGGCAACATGCGTATCACCCTATATGTTTTTGCCAATGTTTTTTTCTGGGGAAGCGTAATTACCACGGACAATTTTATGTGGAGGGCTCTGCTTTAGCCTTTACGGAAACAATGTCTACTGCTTATGAAGAAGGAACGGCTTGGTTTAGGTTAAGGAAAAGTCTACGCAGCAATTAGGATTGG
>CACRXP010000061.1:442621-528812 GCA_902702965.1 Spirometra erinaceieuropaei
GCGAAACTCTAAAAGCTGCCTTCTTCAACAGCACCTACTTGCAGGTATTTTTTAAACACGCCAGCGAAGGGAGTAACAAACAGTTCTCTACCCAATTTGGGTGTTTTTTTGAGTTCCAGAAGACCTCTTACACCCAGGCTTTACAAGAATGCCAAGTAATCCGTACAAAAAAGTGGTCAATATTTAATGACAAAGGCGCCTTGATTTACATGAAACGTAGTATTTGTTTAGTACAATTGACCACTGAAAATGACAAAAAAGCATTTGCTATAAATAAATATCAATCGAATTGTTGTAACTAAGTGTAAACGTACAACACTCGAAAAAAGGCTGATCAGACTGACTGCATGCGTATTAGTATATATGCACTTTATTCGCAATATGCAGCATAAGAGTTTTTATGTTTTTCCCATAAAGTATTTTTATTTAATATCATGAGTGTGATAAGACCTGCGAGTGAGATCACTTTTGTACTTTCCAGCTGATTATATGGGAAGAACGTTTTCTAGCACTTGTGGCATTCGTTTGAAAGTCCAGCATATCGGCCGAGTTTGATGTAGCTATTATGTTTCCGATTACTTTGGAGAGAAGTTTAATGTCAGTTCATATTTCAGGAAAAGGCAACCTTTTGTTCGGCTCGTTTTTGCTTTAACCGCGCAGCTGTCACGTCGATCTTGAAAATGTTTAATGTTATTTGCAAATTCTTATGCCCTACATTAGAACCAGTCGAGCTTGAATCAAAGATATATGTACACAATTACGTCATTGTCATGATAGACATTTAGGGCGGGAATTGATGGCTATCACATATGGGGTTGTCACCTTTGACTGCTATCGAATAATTAGCTGGTGCAGACACCTTTCAGGGCGAGAGATCACTCGGGTTTTTAACTTAAAATAGTGTGGTTTTTTATCATGCCGCATAGACAGAGGTTACAGGTTCACGTCCACTCTGCTTAAAATACAGTAGGTGGGCTAGCTCTTGAAATGTTGACCGAAATTCCGAAATGCGTTTTAGTTTCGGAAAAATCAATTAAATAGTGTTGTAAAGCTAATCAGCCTGCATTACAATTCTATGATAATTCAGTTACCTCGAGATGTCGGCTCTAGAATGAACTTCTTTCAATCTGCATGCAAAAAATAAACTCTGTAAAAATGACCACTTAAGTAGCAGGAAATTTTCTTATTCATTTTTGATGCCTCATGGAATACATGATTAAAAATATTTACTCTTTTATTGATTCGGTAAAAAAATAACGTCTTCTTCCAATCTTGTACTCAAAGGAAGGGCATAATTTGATTTTCCAAAACTTTCCCGATTCCCGAATAATTTTAAACCGTTCTACCGTTATACTTGGATTCAGGGTTTCCGAACTACAAGCGGTATATTATCTGCGGACGGAAAACTCCAAATTTTTCTACGGTACTAAGAGGAGACCATACAGGAGTTCATAAAATTTAACAGTGGATTTGATCCATATTGTTAACTTTACAAGACATATTGATAAATGCAGATACATGACGATTTATTAACGGCCATTTCACGGTATTTAATAGTCTCATAATGAGAAACCTTTTTAAGACCGAATTATGTCTCCGTTCTGAGAAAACATTTTGGAAGAAGACGTAATTTTCTACCGAATGGGCAAAAAAGTAAATATTTCTATTTATTTTTTCCATGAAATGTAATAAAATTTCCAAGGGCATCGAAAATGAATGAGAAACTTCAATGCTTTTTTAGTGGTCATTTTCTGCATAGTGTAGTGTTTGCATGCAGCTTGAAGGAATTTCCTTCAAAAGCCGGCATCCCGAGGTAAATGAATTATTATAGAATTGTGCTGCAGGGCGATTAGTTTTACAACCCTACTTAATTAATCCTTTCGAGACGAAAACGCATTTCGGAATTTCAATTGACATTTCATAAGTTAGCATACTTACGCTATCTTTTACCTCCTATTCTTACTGTCCTTTTTTAAAGAGACAAGTAGTGGAAGTCTAAGGTCCATTGTTAGACGACCGATCCCCTAGCAAATGCCACAGACCTCGCAGTTTATTTAAGTTGTTGCCCCACTTTATTTTGAAAAATATTTCCTTGTACCTGACAGCAGATGCGCCCTTCCGCCATCTGTTAAAATGTTACTGCTTGACTGAAGGTCATGTTAGAGTTTAAAGATGTGCGACGACCGTGAGGGAAGTCCTCTTAAAACAGTCTAATTTTTTAATTAAAAACCCCTCGGGGTCAGATTAGTCGCTAGAGATTTAAAATTTAAAAGAGGAAAAACGACAAGTTTAAGTGGTGCTCTTATGAAGCCTCAGTCGACGGTCAGAAATGAATTCTCCCTCCATCAGTCACGACATTTGTAATGCCGTCAGCAAAAACAGCCTTCACCAGGAATCACCTGTTCTTCACTTAACTGACTGAACACCGGCGAAGGGAAAAGATGTTTAACGGGGCATTGGATGTCCTCACTCCCCCTCCAGACTACAGCGAGACCTCACAGCCACGTAGGCAGCCCTGTCCATATGGACTGCCTTGGTGACACCGGTTGTAACAATCCTAGCTGGTGGAGCGCAGACTGATGCGTTGCGTCTGTTTGACGAAAGGACTAACGGGAAGGTGTAGCCTACTAAAGGAATAAAATCAATAACTTTTCTGCATTGAAATAGTGTGCTAAACTATTTCCTTCCCTCAAACAAAAAAGGCCTTTGGGAATTCCGTCACTACAGCAGTTTGAACGTCGATTCCGACGATGTCAACCGTGTGCTACACAGCTAGGTGCAGCAGGTATGGTGATTTGCGCGCGAATTAGTTTATAATGATAGTAGACTTGCGCAGCATCTACCGCACTCTCTTTTCCACATCCCCCCACCTGGGCCCAGTGTCAAGGCATAGCCAAGAAGACCAGAGACGGGGGAGGGCGCGGGTGGGTGGCACGACTGGACCCGCACCTAGGCGTGCCAACACAACCCCTCGTCCACAGCGTACTTTTGACCAGGATTTTTCACGAACAACAACAGCAATAACACCCCAAGAGGGGTCATAGGGACGAGAATGATGACTGGCCACACATGCCCACCCCCTGTGTATACCCAGCGGGAACGGAAGCACATCTACTGGCAGAGAACCAGGTGTCAGGGAACTGCCAACGCATGCGAGGCTGCGAGGGCCATGGTTGACTGATACCAGCGTAGTACACGCATTCAGTCTTTTTAATTCCTTTTCACTCCGTCAATACACTGATAGCCAGTAAGCGCAGCCCGCCGCAAAAGTCCCCAAGCATTAGTCGGCATTTTTAAATATGCCTTCAGTTGTAAAAGATAACGATTCAGCGAATGCATTAGAAGCTTTTTAAACTTGCCATTAACACACTATCGTCAGAAGAAGTAAAGAAGAGCAGTGAGACTTTCGCGGTAGAGCGTGACATGCAGGGCATTTGGAGAAACGTGCGCTGCTCATGATAGCGTCTCCGCCCCTCGCCTTCTTCCCATTTCGTCTGAGGACGGATGTTGGAAATGCAGCATTACACCCTTTTGTCCCCCCCGTCCCATCTAAAAATAGTAACAGGTTTAAGCGCACACAAACTCGTACCTACAGTATATATGCGTATATGTGTTAAACTAATGCTTTTGCAAATTATTAGGGGAAGGTGCTGGAGTTAAGTGCCCGAGGTCGACGCGTTACGCCCAGTCCAGTAATTGTAATGTCCCTACTAAATTGCAGCTCATCAACTTCCGCGTAATAATCGCGTAATGCTAATTCGACGATAAGGTAGTAGTATCGTTGAAATACATCTATTCGAAAGTAGTTCTACCATAATTGCCATTATCATTTCGCCAATGTACTTGTTACCGTATGATGTAACTGAGAAAAGGTTGGTTCCTTAATGGTACTTCCGGCGTTTTCAGATACAAATGTTAACCTAGCCGCTATAAGTAAGATATCCACTGCATCACGACGACGGCATTCAGGGAGAGAGGACGTAAAATGTCCGATAAGATAAACCGCTATTACCATGCCAAAGACACTGCAGTGAAAGTACAGGTACGTACATCTGACAGGGTTACTTTGCTCCCATTTTATGTTTTCCCAAACGGAATGTGGAGATAAATAAGTGTTCTAAATTATCAGCTGCCTGACGCCTGAGGCAGTTCTTCATAAAACTGATCGAGTATCCGTTAGATCGAAATAGCCGATAAATATAACCAAGTTCTTTCTTCAGCAGATCGTCATTGCTGCAATAACGATAGGCCCGGTGGAAGAGAGTTCGGAAGCAGCTTCTTTTGTGAGCCGCAGGTTGATTGCTTCCATAATTGAGGATAATCTCAGAATCAGACCCTTTTCTTTGAATGCTGGTTGCGAGAGTACCGTCGTCCAGCCTTTGTATTTTTACTTCCAGAAACGACAAACTGTCTCCTACTGCCTCTTCTCGGGTAAATTGTATGGCCGGAAAGGCATCATTCAGCCTCTGATGTAGCCGTCTAACTTCGCGGTTCTTTATTACGACAAAGGTGTCGTACACATAGCGGAGCCACATTTTGGGGTTGAAAGCTTGAAAAACATCAGGCTCTAGTCGCTGTGGCATTAGTTCGGCGAGTAGACCGGATATTGGGGAGCCCATTTGACTTCCCTGCCATGAAACAGATTTTGGATGGAAGGAGGCAGCCAGATGAAGTCAGACAGAAGAAAAGATCACCAAATATTTCATGCTGAAATTGTTACAGATACATTGAGTAAGTAGCAAAAGACGGGCAGGCAAAAAATGTTGCCCTATGGACGGACTGCAACCCTTGACATGACAGCTGTGCTAGTTAGGCGTTGGTCACTTTTTCCCTGACTAGCATGTCAAACCCCATTTTTTCCGAGGGCGTATATGCGGCGGTTGCAAGGGCAATCTTCGGTACTAAGTACTAGGATATATATTCAGTTCGGTTTAAAAGGAAAACATAATCGAATTCTAGAACAAGTACTCCTTCCTCACACACTGGCCGTTAAATCGGGTAACGCTAACGTGCACAAAAGTCTTCTTCCCATTCGAATACATCACCAGAGACCTGATCAGATCAGGGCAATGCCAGCACAAATGCTACAGCACTCATAAGATTAAGTTATTGCCCATCTGAACAACAATGACGATTAACCCAATGATCACATCAGTAGTCAAGATGAGCAATGAAAGCGCGACAGTTAACAGTTCGACTGCGAACATTATCGCGCCAAGTTGAACCATCCGCGATTAATGGGAGGCCGGTAATTGCGACAGGCACATATTGTCATAGCAAATGCATCCCACAAATACTGTAGCGTATCTGCAAACTTTACTCATACCTGACGCGAGCCGCAAATGTTAGACGCGTAAAAAACCTTTTTTTCAGCAATCAGGTCTTCTTTCTCACAACCTCTTCCTGGAACTTCTACTTCTGTATGTTTTCAACTGGCTTAATTTATGCACGACTTTCGTGCTCAATACAGATCCCAAATTTACTGAGACAGTGCCATTTTGGACGTTGTGAATAACGATGTCTACCATGCATTCTGCAGCAGTGTCGTAGGACGGTCAAAAACGTCTGAAAGCGTGCGCAATGCCAGTATCAGCAAACCACGACCCTCGTAGCCTGGTATGCGCTGGCAGTTTCCTGGCACCTGTTTCCCTGCCGTTAGATGCGCTTGCGCTCCCGCTCGGTATACAAGTGGTGAGCATGGCTGCCCAGTCATCATCCTCGTCTTTCTGACCTCTGGTGGGGTGTTGTTGTTCTTGTTGGCGGTGAAAAATCCTGGTCAAGTCTATGTTGGGGATTAGGGGGTGTGGTAGCACGCCTAGGTGCGGGTCCGGCCGTGCCACTCACCTGCGCCCCCTTGCCTCCAGCCCTTGTATCTTTGTCTTGACATCGGTTCCAGATGGGAGTAGGGAAAATAGAGTGCGGTAGGGACCGCGCAAGTCACCGTGACTGCTGCACAATGCTGCGTAGCACACGGTTGACATCGTCGGAATCGACGGTCGAACTGCCGGGTGAGTTTATAGCGATAGCAGGTTTACGGAGCATCTACCGCGCCCTCCTATCCTTCCACATCTGCGGCCGGTGTCAAGACAGAGTCACGGCGACCGCAGGGACTGGCAAGGACGGACAGCCTTCCACGCATGACCTCGTCCGAGCAAAAGAGACCTAGTTTACACAGAAACAACCGGCGGCCCAGACCTCACTCGGGTGAGGGTGGCATTTAGGCTACATTACGAAGAATTAAGTTCATTCTGACGCCCCCTGCCAGGCTCGATTTATTCCGTTACCTCCAAAGTCACGAACTCTAGCGCCTCCTGATAGATTAAATCATGTCAGAGGAGTGCGGTGGGTGACTTGCGGATGGCGTTGCCGGAGTCAGTCTCGCTTTTCCCCCAGATCGTCAGATGTCCAAGCCTGTCAGTCATCTGGTTCCGCCTTTGTGACCCGAAAACACGGGTTCTACATCGGAACCTGACGGGCGTTAGCGAGAATGCGCACTCATGACAAACGTCAATATTCGGGGTGCGGTGACAGCCCAGTTGTGGGCTCTCGTCGCGCCAATTAGGATCCCGGCCGTCCCCCCACTGTTGGTGCTATTGCTCGGTAAAATCCTAGTCGGGTGTTTGCTGTGGACAAGGGGCTGTGGCGGTACGCCTAGGTGCGAGTTTTTGACGTGCCAGCCACCTGCGGTACCTCCCACCTCGGGTCTTCTTGACCCCGCCATGACATCGGGTCCAGGTGGGGTAGGATGAGGGGAGAGTGCGGCAGATGTTGCACAAGTCTACTGTCATAATAAAATAATTCGCGCGCGCAAGTCACCGACCCTGCTCTCACCGTGCTGTACAACACACAGTGGATATCATGGTTAGCAGCAGCCGAACCGTCACTTTGATTGGACGTAAGGCTTGACGCAGGCGCGACAGAGCTGCTTGACTGGCAACTCGAAACGATCTATAACAAGTATCAAATAACGCGTGGGCGTAGAACGTGCCAAAGTAAATTATTTTGCGCCCTACACAGTTTGACCGACAAAATTCGGAGCATTACTAATTGGCTAAGCGAAACAGATTTTCGAAGAAAGGAAGCAGCCGGATAAAAATGTTTTCGATCACCGAACCGATTTGCCCTCTGGAACACTCACTTCAAAAAATTGCGGTCTGTCAATGAGGTCCTTTATAAATTCTTGTTATTTCTAGTGACATTCGCAGGGGAGAGTGCCCCTACATACGTCAGACGGGAGAAAAAATTATCAAATATTTCATCCTGAAATCGTTATAGATACATTAAGCAAGTAGCAAAAAACGGGCAGGCGAGAAATTTTGCTCTATGCACGGACCTGCAACCCTTGACATGACAGCTGTGCTAATTAGGCGTTGGTCACTTTTTCCCTGACTAGCTAGTCGAGCCCAATTTTTTTCCGAGGGCGTATATGCGGGGGTTGCAAGGGCGATATTTGGTACACAGAGGACTGGCAATGCCTCTTCAGTAACAGGGGACAAATGGCAAGCTGTAAAAAGCTGAATGATGACGAAACTTGCTCTGCATAGCCAGCCGAACGACTGCGCGGACAAAAGTTTTGGCCGTCCATTAGGACATGACAAGGCGATTTTTCATTAATTTGCCCATTTGGTAGACGCAATTGTGATAGCTTAGGTCTGGTACATCCGTCCATTTTGAGATGGGCCAAATTGTCTGCTTCTATGCTTTCTTCCATTTATAACATTCGCCTTATATTATCCTTCTATTTTAATGCGTTTTTCTGCCAAACGTTTTCCTTCGGAAATTTTCACTTAGTAAAAAACAACAATTTGTTACAACACAAGTCTGCGTTTCTAACCGCCCACACCCCTCAATCTAATGCCTACCTGTTTTGACGGTGTTTACAAACCTCCTTAAATATGAAAATGCGTTTGCATCTTAATGCTTTCTTAAGACCTTTGGCTACTTTCTGTTTTACAGCAAACAAAATTGTCATTTAAAATAGCATAACTTTGAAGACACGAAATTTCGTTTGCGAAGGTTACAAGCATGCTTTCAGATTTAGCATAATGATGGACTGACTGTAAATGCAAATTCACTTTTTAACAGTAAAAAAATCGGTTCGAATTTGATTTGCAAATTTTTTCTGTTCCACATTGTGCTTGAGTTGCTAGGAGACGCAGCCGATAAATGTGCCAGGCAAACAGGCGCCTGAAGAAACGGCGCCCAGTGTCTAAGAATCCCTGCATCTGCGCGAAAAATGCATTATTGTTTGCATATAATAAGTCATTGAGGGGCACAATTCTGTGGATGGTTAGAAAACTGAAATACTATGTCTATCGTTTGAAAATTGTGGGAATATAAATAACCCTATGAATGTTATTTGATTGAAACATGCATCACAAAAAATGGAGGAATTGCAGCAGAAAGTCCAGTCGTGCTATCCCCCGTCCATAAATGAGCCAACCTTCATGGAAATGGTTTCCTTTTGTATTTCTCTTTTTTAATCTCTAAACTAGGGACTAAGTTCCTTTAATAATTAACCCCCTCTTAGATGGTTAAACTGCGCATAGAATTTGTTCTGCTTTGCCTAAACGTTCCTACAAGAGTACGCGTATGCAGGCATCTAATTTTGTCGAAAAACACGCATGATGTGGTAACATTTTTAAACGACGGTGACTGCAGGTGCGTAAGTGACTGTGGCAGGGTTTTTTACTTTTGCCTTGAACTGACAGTTTCAGTTCATTTTCGGATCACGTGAGGATGAGCACAGGGTAGGGAAAAGGGGTATAGTCAAGAGCATTTTTAAAAGTCCTCTCGCCCAAGTGTTTATTAAAAACCACTTATGTAACACCCACAACCGTGGTAATTATTCTGACATGTTAAAATAGGCCGATGTAGATATCCTTATCCTAAATGCAATACACTGAATTAAGTTGCATGACAATCTTCGGCCGAAGATAGTGTGAATTGCATTGACAATCAATCGTTATAATCTTTGGTTCGAACAAAGTAAATGCGTGGGCCCAGTGGTTAAAGATCTATTTGCATCATTTAGAAATGCGAATATTCTGGGTCGAGATATATTCACAACTGAGTTTAAAAAGACGCCCTTCGAATGTAGCTCCATGTTATTACAGCTTAAGTCGTATGTAAAATTCGCTTTCAGGAGGGCAATAAAAAAATCACTTACTCAGTCCTACCGGATAGGTTGAGGACAGCTCAGTGTTTTAATCAAGTTTGCGGCTATGGCAGGGTTTAAAATAAAGATGAGAACATGGATAGAATAAGGGTCAGGATATGGACTTAATGGCATTAATAGGGTTGCAGAGTGAGGTTTTACAATTGTGGCAATACATACGTAAAGAAGGTCGGAAGTATGTTTAAGAAATAGCTCAGATATGAACCTAGACCTGATTACTCGGCGCTTGCCCTATGGCAACAATAACCCCGACTTTAAACGGATGCCCAAACTCAAGCTTTTACTAGAGCGCTAAGCCTTATCAGCTACCGCAATCACAGCTCTACAAATGACTCGAAATCTAAGGAAAGTTTCGTTATAGACATTTTTTAAAAGTTCCCTTCTTTGAATTTTTGTAAATAAATATTTTACTGTGCCTGGTTTCAAAGTAACGGCTATTCCTGCCGTGGAAATTTTCAGTAATGTGCAATATAGCATAATCTGTTTTACAATGACACACTTTTTTCAACCATTATGGACTTACACTTGATTTTTGTTTTGCGTATAATGGAATAAGCATACCTCTGTGTCAGATCAATGTAATATTTCCTTCATCAAAAAAGGCCTAAATGGAGATGGTCCAATAGACAGATTTCTAACAGTCCTGTTATGCAGAATGAGGTAGACGCTGGTTGACATAGTTCGGTGTGATACTTCGGTGGCTGAACTTTCCACCTGCAATTTCTAGATTGCATAACGACTTGCAGCAAGTACATATTCAGATTCTGATGTATACTAACAACTCCAAGCACAAGTAAAATATTTCACATAAACAGTAGATACTTGCAAGTCTCACTTTCAGCAAGATGACAATTCCCATCATCATTATGGTGCGATCTTCCAAAGGAATGGCCTAACGAGTATATTGACAAAACAGCGAATTATTTATCTGCCCATACAAGCACTCTCTCAACGACATAAGAAAATTACTTGGTCCATTCAGTACCGCGTACCAGTTATTGTACAATTTTGACATAGAAGACATTCACAGACAAATTGATACCAGTAACCACTGCTTGTTGTATGAAATTGCTTACCTACTTGTCTTTGGCACTTGCCTTACACATAGTTTTTATGACATTATTGTAACAAAAAGGAAGTTCAAAGGTGTTCGCCTATATTTCCCTTAATAAACCTGATCTGATCTGAATTTACTATTGGAAAACAACATTGGAATCATTCGCCTATCAACTGGTAGTTCCAAAGCCCTGATCTGAAAATATCATCCTGCTTAGGGAAGAAAATGGCCGGCCTGTTGGAAAAATAACGACGATTTTTGACCAGATGCATTCCAGACAAGTTACTGCCTGAAGGCACGTTGTAAAGGCTCTTTTATTTACAAAACCCCGCGGGTAGGTCACGCTAGGTATGCAGATTACGCATAAATTATAAACGTTGGTGAGAAGTCTTTGACAGTGTTTTTGACAGTGTTGTACTAAAGCCCTTTATTGCTCTATCTTCTTGGTCTTTTGTTTCCCTCCACACACAAAGGACATTGCTCTTCGTTGGGACTTTTGCGAGGTATTGGTTAGAGTGCATGGGTTTATTCAATACCATTTTGTCGGTCACGATGGAACGGATGCAGAAGGTACGAAATACTCTGAGGTCGCGTACAGAGAGCCCAATATCAACCGGGCAAGACATATCAGGTCTTTTTATGTCTCCACATAGGATATAGATGTGTTTGGAAACAGAAGAACATGCAATCACTGGACCAAGAAGTTTATTAGTCCGACGTTTAGGATGCTCACAAAAACCCATAATCAGAGGCGGTTGCAGGTAAATGCTTTCGCATGTTACTTCACGAAAATACTAAAATCCGGCTCAGAATGGCTTGGCTAGACCATTAGGCCGATTGAAGAATTGGTATCGAAAATTCAGGCAAAACAGTGTTTTTAGGGAAACATGTGACTACGCGATGGATTTGTGTGTAAAACTGTGGTAAGCGTTCTTGGTCCCAGAAGGAAAAACGGGTGCACAAACTGTCATCAAAGGATCTGCGGGATGTCTACTGCCTGCATGCTGAGCGGGTGATTAATAATCTAGTAAAAAATTACCAAACAGATTTCAACCAAACACGATGAAACATGGCTTCCCAAGTTTGGTCATGCATGTTTTACGCAAATTGACGAATCGGAAGCTACCGAATTGAGACAGAAATAACCCAATAGTTAGGCTTGAAAATGAACAGTACCGTGAAGTTTTCACGATGAATGCTTTCATCACCGAACGTACTATTTTATAATTGGCGAGCCATTACTGTCACTTCGTTCACTGATAATCCCTCGTTTCGAAAGAGATAACTCGCAAACACTAAACCGCCATAATGGCGACAACCCATCTCAGAGAGCTAAAAACTATCTTTCTAAAAATGGCGGATTTAGTAAGAAGTCCACCGCTCTCAAGACTATTCAAGCTTTGTGGACTCGCATCTTTTTCTCTAAAAGTGCCATATTGTCCTCCTTATTCATGTTAACTTCCTAGTGCACAAATCAAGTGACTAAAAAAAGCGAAGAGGCAGGACACAGGAGGCAGTCGCAAGAAGGAGATACGATCATTGGTACAAGAGCTTTATTCGCCTGACGTTTCGAATTTCCGCTCGAACCCATCATCAGAGACAGTAGCATATACGGGTGGTTCATACACGAGGGGCTGCAGTACTTATAGGATGCAGTCCCCATGCTACCGCATACCTATCAAAATTCACGGCTCCCCCTCCTCAGGGATCGTTGCACTTGATGCGATGACTGCTTGTTTGGCCGAAATTCCGCGTCCTTAATTGCTGCAATTTCATCACGGGTGTTGGTGCTCAACCATCTTACCCACCGACCCTGGCGTTGAGAACAGTGTTCATCTGTGAGCTCCTCGCGTGGCTAATTATTCTGCCCAGGCGAACTCTCGTCACCGAGTATGGAATGGAAAGTTCATTGCACTCATTAATAGACTGGGAACCAGTGAACTGTTACGGTGACCACCGTATGCTACCGCGGTGGCAGTCTGAGTTAACTGTCCTTTTGTAAACAATAAATTGTTGGTTTATGTTGTGCCTTAACAGCCAACGAGTAATCGCTTAATTCCGAATTCAGCAAAGAACGTCTTAGTCGCTAAGAAACAAATGGTAAAAGTCCGTTAAGCGGCATATATTGAGAAGGAGGCGATATGACAGTTGAATGAAAACCTTTATTCTATCTATGCCATGAATACACTCCCCAAAACACCGTCAGAAAAAGCTGGATGTAGAGATGATAAATATTTACAGACGTGATTCTTATGGCACGCGATTGGTACTCAACTGCACGCCTAGTAGAATCGACAGCTTTTAGCATTTTTTGGAGACTTTGAAGCCTTACCCAGAAACCACATCTTTATTTTCAGACAGGTAACTGATAAGACATGTAATTCATCGCACAGAATATAAAATAAGGATAAATCAAAGGTTATGGAGGCGTATCCCAGATGTTTGAAATGTGCACGCTCTTTTCACAAAGCAACAACTGGGTTCTTTCTTTGTTACGTAGTTGTTAATGCCATCGTCAGAATGTGTAAGGGCAGCAACTAGACATGATGACCAGATTGACAATTAAATATTCAGAAAACCATAGTTGCTTAATTTAAAGCCTACGGTCACCTTTCAGAGCCTGCTACTTGGAAAGAGATCAAGATATACAAGCGGATGGAAGCTGGGTAGCATGTTTTCTTAACCTTCGTCCGAATTGACAGTAAGTTGGGCAGAGGAATATTAACCTCCCGCTATTACAGGGGACCTTGCCCTTAATCCGAAGGGTTAGAGTTGGGACTAGTTTTAGGGTTGGGGCCGGAAATAGGGTCAAGGTCATAGGTGGTACACGAGAATATTAACGACTTTTGAATATAGCGCGAAGCCACCTGTAGTACGGGGGCGGGGGCGAGAGGATCCATATTCCCGTGTCCGACTGAAACCGACAATTTATCAAGGAACAGTTGTCTTTTACCGACGCTTTGTTACAATCATCTCCAGTATTTTACACCTTCACTAGTAGAACACAATGCTCTAGCTCAGGAAACACACCAAACTGCAGCCAGAACTGAGACTGAGCTGGACATTTGACTAGGTAATTTTTCCGTAGGCTACACTTTCGAATTTGTTTTTTTGTGAAATTTTCATCGCACTTTTATTGCGTTTCGGCGACTTCTAATTTTGTTTTTGCCGAAAGGTTTTCGGAGAGTCACCCCTACACTGCGCCCCAATGCGCATCATCGAGAATTGAATTACCCAGTCAATTAACGAAATACAAGACAAATCCCTATTTAGTGTTAGTCAGGTTGACGACGCAGTGTCATCCCAATGTTGCTTTGCTTTTTCCCATTTCGATTTGTTGATGTTCTTCCTAACATAGACAAATGTCTAGCCAACGCTCCGAAATCGAATCACTGGTCGTAACACATAAATTGAGCTAGGGGACAAAATTGCGCCTAAACAGACAAGTGGATCGGGGAAGTTAGGCATCCGCTTGCATTACGTTCGCCGAGGCAACCAGCATTTTATCACCTAAACGTATGGCAGTCCAAAAATACATTTAAGAGGACAAAATATGTTCAAAAACAAACTTATCCATCAAGGCAAATTCGAATCATGAAGGGATGATGGGTCAAAATCGCTACAAAATTAACTCAATTAAAGTATTATCAGTTGAACTGAATATGGGGACGGGCTTGAGAATTATAATAAGCCCAACTAGTCTTCAATATGTCAGGGCAGGAGATTGGAATTCACTCTGAGCGGCGCATGAATGTATAGTACGCGACCTATCTCATGAAATCTGATAACAAAAGCTAATGCGAGAATTTCTGGACGTTTTTAGTGTCGCGCATTTTGTTCGCTCATCCACTTTCTTCAATAAAATGCAATTTATTGTGCATAAATTGTGTTTACGTAATTATAGCAAATAAAATATCGGTAACTTTGAACCAAAATGGCTTTGGAATATATTGCTGTAATTTCCTATGTTAATACATGCCCTAGACTCTAGTCACGCATCTGAGTGACTTTTGCATCGCAAGGATTGTAATTCGCACATGAGAGTTTTAATGAACAGATTTAGCCACACTTGAAAATTTATTTCCTGTCCAGTGTTGGCCGTGGCAATCAACCTGCTGACAAAAAGGTTGTTTCAGGAAAACCAGATGTTTTATTAATTCCTAAATGTCAGGTCTGTGCGATTTGGTGCCCTAAAGTGCAATAATAACGCAGATATGAATTCCTTCGTTTAAATGGGCTGAAATTGTTTTGCCGTTTGGAAAATTCTACCTGACGTCACATAGATGACCACCACGGACCGGTCATTTCCAGCTTTAAACATAGGAAACACTACTTCACGTGTACTTTAGTTTCTGTACATACATTATTCCGAAATAGAACGAGCTAAACATTAATAGTTTCAGCAAAATATCAGCATTTACGTGAGCGCTCTGCCGTGCATTTATAATCGAAGAACGGAGTCTAAACGTGGGCAAAAACAGTGGAAATGGCCTCAATGTATAGGGAAAGGCATCTTCTTACGCTTATGAACGTGAGTGAAACGGCCAAAACAGTCAAACTTTTACTTGGCCTTACCGTGCAAAAATGTAAATACACAGAAGTCCGTCAACGGTGTGCAGTAAGAAAGCACTTCTGAAAGAGAAAACTTATAAAAGAAAGTTTTCGGACTAATAGAAGGCACAGTCGCTGCTGACTGTCGTTGTGGACAGCCATTTTTTCCGAAAAATGAGGTCAGATGTTTGAATGAATCTTTACATTTAACCCAAACGACAATTTTCGTGAAAAGGAGCGTTCGATCACTCACTAATTTGGTGAATGTCTTCAAGAATAATCTTAGTTTACAGTTCTCAACAGACAGGTAATTCAAAATCTGTCTTTATGGACGGTCCGGTGAAAACACGGAAAATCATGAAGTATTCAACAACATGTTGAGGCCGATCTGAAACTCAACCTAATCCAAAATAAACGAAAAGTTTCAATTTGACGGAAGAAAAGTTCTCCCTATAAACACAAAATCGTATGTTTCTGATCATGCCTGTCAGTTTTATTTACCTTTTTTAGGCACCGATCGGCCTTATAACATGTTACCTTATGAAAACGTTTGTTCGTACGACGTCCTCATCAGTGAAACCAAGCAAAATTCAGTTTCTCTCATTAAACTCCATCTAATTTTACTCAACCGAGTCAACGATAACACGAAACCCTGGCAAACTGTTTTGGAATCTCTGCTCAGAATGTAGGCACTTGACAAACCGTTACATATGAAATCACACTAATTATTAAAAGCTATTTAGATGTACACTTCACTGAAACACTATTATTAGACGTATTTTATTTTTACTTTCATATGTAATACGGTTTTGTTATGAGAATACATTCTACACATCTAAAAACGAAAGTTACTAAATTACAGCCATTTCTGACGTTTTCGCGATATTGCTCTTTGCAAAATAAATCGGTATTTCTAAACAACACAACACTGCCTTTAATATTTCTTTTATGTTTTTACTGCTTTTAGACGTGTACTTAATTAATATAATTATTGGGCTCATGAAATGGCGTTGGTTTGCGAGTGATTGGCAATCATTGTAACTTTTGACACATTTAATGAGTTAGGTCTCTAACTGTATTTGGTGGTACCTATGCACATAAGTTACTTCAAACCGTTCTTCGAAAACCAAATATATCGCTTCCGTGTTAACCATTAATGTAGCGTTTAAAATCGAAAAGTACGCCTAGTTTAAGAACTTGGGAACTTTTGTTCGAAAATGATACCTCGCGCCCTAAAGACCTTCTAAGTGCATGCATCCAAAGTAATTTCGCTTAGCTATCCCTCCTTGGATCTGTTTAATGGTGATGCAGTGGAATCATAATCTTGGACGTTTACACACACTTTGCATTTTGGGTGACTCAAAATGGAATGCAGCAGAGGAGCATACATGCACATCTGATCACAGATTGATTTTCAATATTTCCGGTCTCCTCAAAACGTTGGTGAGAGCTACTTTGTTTGAATAATGAAAAATTTCTTACAGGAGAGCAGATGTCCCAGACTGCGGTCGCCTTCGCGAGGATAAGCATTTTAGTGCGATTTAAACTGCGGACCAACATAGATCGATAGAATCAAGGCTTCTGAATGCCTTTATGTAGCAGCCCAAAATACATCTAATTGAATAAAATAAGATTAAAAATACACGCATATGCCAAAGCAGGTTTTAGAAGCATGAAGGGCTAATGGGCTAAATCTGCTACAAGATTAACCTCATTTAAATATTCGTCCGTCTAAACATGCAGTGTGCATGGGAACGTAGAGAAGCTTAACTGGTCTTAAGCGTGTCAAGACAATAAAGCGGAATCCATTTCGATAAGTGCGTGGTATTACCGGTTGATGCCTATTCATATGTCTTACCTCCACCTGCTTATTGATTGGTGACTGCACATCCTATAACTTCGGCTTACCTCCCAAAGACCTTACCAGGTCTGCAAAGCCTCAGTATGCAGCAGGAGGTTAAACTTGCTAATCCGACGAGTAGTCATCACTTTGATTTTGCCTGCGCAGAGTGAAAATTCACCTGTCCCTTCGGGTGCAGATCCCCTGCATCATTAGTTTATGTTCACAGGTCCTCAGCTGTCGGTGTCACAACCAATCTGTCCGTCTTTTCACACAAAAACTACTGAATTTTTAAAAACTTGGTGGCTTCAGCAAACCGATGCCACTGAAAGGGTCAGCTTTCTTAGCTTCGCATCAAAATCGCCAGGTGCGGTCGGCTTGTACCCCTTGTCACCTTAATGTTCTACAGTGAAGTGTGACTATGCAAAAATGTAAAACTTGTACAAAAAGGATTTAACAATAATTGTGGACACTTGTTCCTTTATCCTCATTGTTCGAGGTTAGTGCTTAGAGCTCTCCTAAAGGATACTTCTTGGATACGCGGAGGCAAAATATCATAGACCGATTAGATTACTTCAAGCACCAAATTAATACTCAACTGAGGTCATTTCGGGAATTTTTAGGTGATGCCCAAACCCACGCTTCCTTAAATACGTTTTGAATGCAGCTGGTCGCGATATAAGCTAGTCTAAATTTTGTGCTCAAAGCATAAATAATTTAGATTTAAAGTGTTAGGCATGTCTAATCAAAATACTGTCCATCCAAATTGAACTCAAACCACGCCAACATGAGGAGGATGACAGGTTTGTCTATCTTCTTCCGCTTTGCGAGCTAGTCACTCGAACAGGTTTAGTTTGTTTTCCACACCACACCCCTCCTTCTCGCTCAACCCATACATGGCTGACTGGAATTTAATGTTGTTTACTTTCCATATCCCTGACCGCCCATATGCATGTATTATCTCATGCGTGGTCAAAATACTTTTGATCACTCACCACATAAATGGGAAGTGGTTATACTTAATAAATTCGTTATATCCTTCTCATCGAAAGACGTGGGATCTGCTAAAGCCATTTTTTAACTTTTTTTCAAACGTCCAGCTTAGCTGCCTGGAGTGGCATGTATGCAGCATTAGAATGCACAGGTGATAAATGACAGGTTTGTCAACGACATCAACGATCTAGTACTTAAAAACGGGCTTTTGTTTAAAGGGTCATGTGATAATGCCCTGAAGAAGAATTCCCATCAAAGTGAAATTTGCCATTTGTGAAATATTCGCTTGAAAATGACACTTTGATTCACAGTGAACGACGAGCAAATAAATTAATGCTATTTATTGGGTAGTAAAGCAGATTTCTTTATTGGTGTTTAAATAACACTGAACAAAAGGATTCGAAAGGTCTGCAGCAGCATTCTGAAGATGTGCTTTTGATACATGCCTAAAAAGCTACTTTTTACCGTGGCGGAAGTTTAACATATAGGCTAGCTTATCACCTAACTTTTCCTACTCATCTGACAAAATTTGACGTAAATATTACGTAAGTTCAATGATGTGCCCTTCCCTATCGTCAGATAACCCCTAATAAGTAAACATCTTAGGGCTTTACATGCACTAAAGACCTAAAGCAATGTTTAAATAAAGAACAGGTTGCGATTAGTTTACATCATTCTACGGCGTGACTGGGGAAGTCAGGGATGAAATGACATAAATGGGTGATTTAAAACAGTAGGCGAAGTTTGGCTTGTGGGTTGGAAGTTAACTATTTACTTTTAAGTAAACCAAACACCTCGATTTCAGCTCGCTCAAACTGTTTCATAAAAGCATTTCCACCTTAAGATAATGCGTAAAACGTTGTTAACTGGCATTAACTAAGGCTTCTAAATCCACCAGTTGAAAAGTGTGAAAATATCAGGTTCAAGAGATCAGTTAATGTTTTGCGGACTTTTTATATAAGAGCAAATATTTTGCGAACACTTTCAATTTGAGTTTGGTTCTGTGCAGTATGATATATACAATTAGATTTTGTTTGTCCCACTGGAAAATCCTTTTATCAGAGTAATCCGATGTTATTTATTAATGCTGTTGTCCAGCTAAACTATTAAATTTCGTAAATTATAAATCCATGGTGCGCATCCTGCTATTTTAATGCCTTACGTGAATACACAGCGAAAAAGCATATCAAGTAATCCATGTCTAAACGAAACAACATACTGAAATCAGATTGCATGCGTCAGGCGAGAGGCGTTTTTATATCACATTTTTCAGACAAAACTTCTTCTGGGTATTTTTACAAAAAGCGCACCCCCCTCCTCGAATGACATAGTACACGATAACTACATCCTATGTGACAGCAATGCGTTATTAATATTCAGATATCATATAGATGTTTCTATACGAAACATTAGGCCAGCTCGTCTGCTTAACTTAATGCAAGTTGTTTTGAGCGGATGCTTGCATTTAAACAAACGTTAGGAGCATTTTCGATACTTGCTTGCTCTGTTGCCAACCTTGCTCAGTCCGGGATGTCATAAAAACACAATTCAACAACGTTCGCTTTCCGAAAGAGCAAAAAGTAATTCGACAGATAATCAATCATACACAGATCCAGTACGCATGAACGGCCTTTAAATTTATGCTCAGGTTTGTGACCGTAATACATGTTCATCAACATTCATAAAGCAAGAAATCGCATTTGTTTACACAGACAAAATTTTTTTATTTGCATTTGAGAGGGGACCTAATTTACCTCCTCAAATAGTAACACTTTAAAAAGTTATTTTCCCATTCTGTCTTAAAACGATTCTTTCGTATGCTTAGGAGAAGACTTCATGCGGATACCTTTTTCATGTTGTCTGGTTTCAAATGAATTAAAGTGAGCCTCCGGATATTAAACAAACAGATGTACAGTTGGGGTAAAGAAAGTGCAGTTTTTTATAGGGGTTGACATCCCCCGTAATAAAGTGGCTTTGGGATAAATTCCGGTAAAAGGTTTACCTAATCTTGATTTCGTGCTAGGCTGCCTTATTTCACGGGTTCCTAGTCTGCTGTCTTCAAAAAACTTTAAACAACTAGATTCTTGCAAAATTGCTATCATTCTCAAGGCAAGAAATGTGCTTTCGTGATGTAACTAAAGTCCCACCGGAAGCCGTTAGAGAAAAAAAACCAATTTACGAAGCGCACGCATTCTGCCTGCCATTGCAGGCAGGATTCAGAGTAAATAATTCTAACCTCTGACCTTCAACCTATTTGCTTTAATCTATTTTGGAAGGCATTCTAACTCAACGTGAAGGCGATTTGATAGACGCGACAGATCCAGTGGCTGCCCAACCCTTCCTGCCACTCGTGTGGACCACGGCCATCATCATGCGTGCCGAGAGGGATGGACTAATTCGCAACGTCCACTTGTTGGTGAATGCAATCAGGGTAAGCAACTTTGTTAGCATATTCTTCCAATTGTCTGAAGGCAAAAGGGTTAGCTCGTCAGGATTCCCCAACTTACTAGGATTTAACATACTTTATGATTTACAAGTTTTCATTGGTTGCTTGTTTTGTGCTACGCCGCTGTTCTACCACTACTTTCTTGAAGTATGACATAGTGACACCCATCACTTAGCCGGTAAGCGTAAAAAAGCGAATTGTAAAGGAGAAACGGGCATAATTAGACGTAATCGGCGAATCAGCCGTCGAGAGAATTGCAGTACTCTGAGCACTGATGTCAAGAAGCAGGAATGAAGGGTGATCAACAACCATGCGGACATAAACGATAGACGCGGAGAAGACACAATCGCCTGAGCAAGTGCTTTATTAGCCTGACGTTCCAGATTCTCACTCGAATCCATCATCAGAGACAAAGTTAGATAAAAGTAGTGGCTTGCCCAGGTGCTTCAATCTTTAAATGTTTATAGACGTTAAACTTACTTTCTGACACAACTATCTCATCCCATATCTCCCTGTTTCTGGTTCGTATGAGAGTTTAAGTATGAATTTGGGATGCCAACTGCCAAGCGCCCTTCTTTAAGCATTCAACGCTGCGCACTGTTAACATAATAAAATGCTGAGGGATTTGTCACCACAGTTTTGCATTCTTCAAAAAGTTTGTATAAATTACGTAATTCCTATTCTACGAGAGCAAAAACTTACGAAGACTGCCAAACTGGTTTCATCTTAGATGTTTACGTTTAAATAAACATCTTTTACATGTGCGCTGAAAATAAAGTTCGTAATAAACAAACGGAATACTTCCTTGAATAAAAATCTTGAATAGGCGCTTTTGGAGGTGTTTTTAATATCGCTCAGAATGTCCTGAAGCGGGTTTACAGAACAGACCCGAGTTGGAGACGTACTTGCTGAACTCGCATCACAGTTAACCTTTAAATTCGTAACATTTTTGAAAGATGTTATTAATTTTACGGGATTGCGCAGATACATAAACGTCAACGATATAAAAAATATTACATGAACGCAAAATGTTGACTGCGGATCAGACATCTTTCCTCGAATTTGTGGAGCTTAATAGTGATTGAGGTAAGAAATTACATAGTGCGCAACATTCCCTTTAATTTGAGATGCATGTGCAACTTTAATTAGGTTTCCTTAGAAGCACAAGATTTTAGTGGAAAGCAGTCATTTGCTTGAAGTTTACAGCTTCTTCGAATTCCGTATCCGAAAGAGTGTTGTAGTCCATAATTTAAAAAAATCATCTTGTTAGATAAAACCTCTAGATACTTAAATGGTAATCTTACTAACCATATATTAGCACATTAAATGCCATTTTTAAGTCAGTCTGCTTAGTGATTGTGTTTAGCAACATCTTCTGAGTGCTAGAGATCTTAAATAAAGCACTCGTCTGTACAAGAGAACCAATATCAAGAAACATGTCAAGAATACGACAATGAAAAAACGCAGCTCATCTCTGAAAGTATGTGCGCATCGTAATTGTTTAAAAAATTAATCTGAGCCTTCGTTAGAAGGAAATCAGAAAGAAGACTTGACGATCAAAAAATCCCTTTAGGTCGAATATTTGACGATACCGGCAGTAAATTTTCAATTCTCAGAAATCTTCATAGGATAAAAACCTGCAGTTTCAAGGATAGAATGCGTGGTTTCGTGACATTATAGGGGAAGTCTCTGCCGCCCAGCACTGTAGGGACTCAATTTAAGGACCTCCGGGAGGCGCAAATTATCCACTCTTGTATGCGTTTTTCGTCCAAAAAACATCGTTTGGCCATCCGAAATCTTTTCATTCGGGAATGGAAGATCGTTTTTAGAGGATGCCGATCAATATGACGACCACTGTTGATATCATACTCGTCAACTGTAAGGAACGTGGTCGAACAGGAAGCGACAATGTAGTTGTAGATCTGGAGGACGTAGTGATCATAACAGTAAGTGGGTTAACTCATGAAATGTCAACCGAAATTTTGAAATGTGTTCTCGTTACGAAAATATTAATTAAGTAGGGTTGTAAAACTAGTCAGCCCGCAATATAATTCTTTAATATTTCAGTTACTCCAAGGTGTCGACCTTCGAGTGAACTTCCTTCCGGCTGCATGCAAACACTATTCTCTGTGAAACGTGACTACTTAGTTAGCATGAATATTTCTCATTGATTTTCGAGTTCATGGGAAACATGCACAACAATATTCAACCTACTACTTACTCGGTAGAAAAGTACGTTTTCTTCCAATTCATATTCGAAGGAGGGACATAGCTCGGTTTTAAAAAGTTTCTAATTGTGGGACTTTTAAATACCGTGAAATGACCGTTTCTAAAACGTCATGTATCTGCATTTACGAATGTGACTTGTAAAGTTAACAATACAGATCGAATCCACTGTTTAATTTTATGAATCCCATATGGTCTCCTCTCGATACCTTAGAGAAATGCATGGTTTTCCGTATGTGAAAAATACACGGCTTGTAGTTTTGAAACCCTGAATGCAAGTATAACAGCAGATCAGGTTAAAAATTATTCGGGAATTAGAAAAGTCTTTTAAGACTGAAATGTACACTTCTCTCGATTATGAAATTGAAAGAAGACGTGATGTTCTACCAAACACGTAAAAAGAATGAGTATTCTTATGCATGTTTTCCGTGAAATAAAATTGAATTTTCCAGAGCATCGAAAATCAATGTAAAAAATGCATGCTACACAAGTAGTCATTTTTCGCAGGGTAATGTTTATGCATGCAGTCGGAAATAAGTTCATTCGAAAGCCGACACCCTGAGGTTACTAGATTACTGTAGGATTATGCGGCATGATGATTAGTTTTACAACCTTATTTAATTAATCCTTTCGAGACGAAGACGCATTTCGAAATTTCGGTTGACATTTCACGAGTTAGTCAACCTACTGTAAAAATAATAATCATACAGTATAATTCTATAATTATCCAGTTACCGCACGGTGACTTCACTCAAAAGAAGTTAGTTCCGACTGCATGCAAGAACGACACTCTGAAAAACGTGACTACTTAAGTAGTATGTATTTTTCTCATTGATTTTCGATGCCCTTAAAAATTCAATCATATTTTATGGAAAACATGCAAGCAAATATTCAGTCTTTTATTTATTCGTTCAAAAATTACATTTGTTTACAATTTTTAACTCGAAGGAGAATTGTAATTTGCTCTTAAAAAGTTTGCTATTGTGAGATTTTTTAATATCGTGAAACGGCTGTTCATAAAACGTCATAAATCCGAATTTACCGATGTGGCTTGGAAAGTTACCAATATTAATCAAATCCACTGCTTAATTTTTGAACCTCTTAATACCGTAAAGAAATATATAGTTTTCCGTACGCGGAAAATACACGGATTGCAGTTTTGAAACCCTGAATGCAAGTATAGCAGCACGTCGGGTCCAAAATTATTGGATAATCGGGAGAGTTGGTAAAACCGAATTATGCCCTTCCTTCGACCATAAAATTGGAAGAAAACGTGATTTTCTACCGAATAAATAAAGGTATGAATATTTTTATGCATGTATTCCATGAAATATAATTACGTGTTTAACGACATCAAAAATCAATTGGAAAATTGCATGCTAAATAAGTAGTCCTTTTCGCAGAGCATAGCTTTTGCATACAGCCGAAAGGAAGTTCCCTCGAAAGCCGGCATTCTGAGGTAACTGAAATATTATAGAATTATGCTGTAGGCCAACTAGTTTTACAACCCTACCTAATTAATTTTTTCGGAACGAGAACGCATTTCGGAATTTCGGTTGACATTTCATGAGCTAACCCACCTACTCTATATAAGTTTTACTTTAATGCGGATATGATCCAGGTATAGTATGCCGTTTGGTGGTTATTATACCTACAAGGGACTTGTGTCTGTGGTGGGTGTTCAGCTCATCGTAAATTAGTGTTTCTTGGCTACAAATGAGTTAGTGTCAGCCAACACATGAAGAACTCAGATGTTCTTTTAAAAGTTTAAAAGATAAATCGGGCAGTATTCAATCCACGAACAAAGATGACGAACTGTCAGGCTAGCAATGCGACGCATCAAACCAGGCGTCAGATCAACGAATTTTAGTTAACAGAACATCAAAACTCACGTAGCAAGGTCAGATGTCCAGCAGCCTACCTCAGATATCCTGAATTCTTCATCACATTTGACAGATTTTTGTTTTATCGTAAGACACATCAAAAAGAGCTAAAGTCCTGTCTAACGATTATTCGTTATTAGCATTGCTGCAATCTACAAAACCAAAAGTCAGTCCGCCTTTATGGTTAAATGCCGTTAAGTATGAACATATAAAAAGCCTCTAGTGCTGCATCCTCCTCAAAGTGCTGCTTGCCATTTAAAAGGATGTTTGCAGGTTAACCTTAGAGTTTGCTGCAATAATGTATTGGCCATTTTGCAGGTTTGAGGTGGTTCTGCGTGATCAGCGACATTATACTCGGATGCAAATTCTCATTCTCGCGTTAAAAGACGGTAAAATCACAGAAGGACATTTAGGTGTCGCTTTTAAGGATAGTACCCCCTTGACGCGTTCGAAGATTTGCCTGGTTAGCGCAAAAAAATGGGTGTTACGGGGAAAGTGTTTTCGATCACTTCTCTAGTCAATGAAGTTAAGAAGGGAATAACAGACGTGAGAAGAATCTGCTGGATAACCAGATTTGCTGCAAGAGGAATCGTTTTACCCAGTCCTTACGGTGCGACTGGCTGCTAGGTAACCGCTCAGTTATCCACAAATACTCTGACCAGGTGGCTTAGAAAAATTAACTTCCCAGACCTTTCTCCACCCAGAAAACGTACCGGTCAATCAGGAGCGGAGGAGTTCTCTTCCTCCTGTTGCCGTTTCGAAGTGGCTATTGACGTTCTATACAGCAGTCTACGGCTAATAAAATTAGCTGAGAACGCGTTTTTACTCGCTAGTCTTCTGGGTTTGTTAGAAGAAAGCTGATCCTGGCAGGTGTCTTAAAGAAGAGAGGCTTGCGTGCCTATATTTGTTCGGTGTCGATTTGTGCGTCTTAAAAAGCAAACATCATCTAGACATGTAATGGCTCCTGCAAGAGGAGGTTTTTGAATAAAGTTTAGATCAGAATGAAATTGTTCCTATAACAATATTATGGTAATGAAATGACATAGCTAGCCTTAACACTAGATAGAAAATGAATGAGACTACTCATTTGGGTAAAGGGGAGATGGACCATTTCACTTTACGAAGGTTAGGCAAAGGTTAAAATATTTTTATTGCAGATGACCGCAAAACAATTTTCAAATCCACAAGACGATCTAAGCCCCGACATGAAAATAACTATTTGCCTTTCGTCATTTCATTGAGAAATTCCAATTTCTAATATTTTTTTTTGTAACTGAACCTCTATGCTTTTGAATTTGTTATTAAATATGCATCTGTGCTTCTCTACGCCAAATCAGTCTTAACGTTTACAGAGAGGGGAGTAGTATTTTTTCGGGACGTATAACGCACTTTATAATTGATGAATATTCCTTGTAGGTTGTAAACGATTTTCGACAGTCATTACTGAAACTGTTTCTCATGGACAACGTCTGTGTGCCACTTGTCTACACTCAGGTATGTTTTTTTACTTATTCGAGGGAGATAACTTGGACTACGCGGACCTTTTGTTTGACCGTACCACTCCCCAATACCCTAATTTTGCAGTTCTCTTGTGTCGTATTTTAATCCTTGAAGAAGCATCTGTTGCGTAAAATGCTGCCGAACACAATGAAGTCCTTTTTAATACGACTGATTGCTGTGCCCTTTGCTGCATGATAAATGTGCCCCCTTAAAGGGTCGCGCGGTAAATGCGTTGGACCAGCACGAGGGGAGGGGAGTTAAATTGCAATCTGGCGGCCGTTATCATGAATTCCCAACTATAACAAATGCCACCATCCGGGGTATGGTCGCAGTCACAGTTGCAGCCTTACGCAGCGACAAATGGGATCAGATCCGCTTCCGCCCCATATATCTTGTTGTTTCAAATCCTGGTAAGGTGTTTGTTGTGGACCAGGGGGTGGGGTGATACGTCTAGGTGGGGATTTTCACCGTTCCAACCACCTGCGGCCTCTTCCGCCTCCGGTAACCTTGACTCCGTCATAATAGCAGGCGCAGGTTGGGAGGAGGAGAGAGCGTGTTAAAGGTCGCCCAAATTCGCGCACAAGTCACCAATCTTCCTCTCACTCTGGTCGAAAGCACGCTGTGGACATCATCGTTATTGACAGTCGTAACCGCAAAATTTCCAGCATAAGCTTCAACAACTGCGCTATGGAATAAGAATGAAGATACGGCAGCATTGAAAAGCAATATCAGGAAAAGAATATTGTTTAATTCCGCCTAATGTGGGTGAATATATCACGCATACCCCACAGAACTTATTCGAGGTTTCAGTACCACGTAGCTACCAAGCCTCCCTTCTACCACTACTACTACTACTACTACTACTACTACTACTACTACTACTACTACTACTACTATTACCAAATTTTGGAACTGACGCTGAAATTTTGTCGTTCCACTTATTAAATGAATCTGACTGGTGGAATTTTCCGTCATTTTCAAAGCTATGGTTATTCCCTGCAGATGCCGAGGTCGATTTTTCATTTCGTACCGTTTACCAGGAAACAATGCGACTCTTGTAGAACCCCTACTGCGCACTGTGGCTGACTGCGGTCATGAGTTCGTGGCACAGGACTATTGCGATCTGCTTTCTTGTTTCTATTCTCAGCTAATACACTAAAACCGGAAACTTTTGGTCGTGCAAAGTAACCTGCAATTACGTATGAATTCGAGGGGTCTCGCTTGGGTGGGAATTCAGAGACTATCTATATTTCCGTTATTGAGCACTGACGAAATAATCTGCAATGCATTTGCCGATTACTTGTTCTTTATGATATCAGCGAGCCGTCATATTTTGCGGCTAAGGGACACTAAAATGGGCTGTATACACGGGGAAGGCCAGAATGCCGTTAACATTGCCGGTAAGCTCAAATGGGTCAACACTTATGAAATGACAGAAATACCGCCGTTTAAATTTACAGCCCACTGTGTGAATATTTTGTATGGCTTCGCGCAAATAGGCCAGCTGACTTTGCGAAGTCTAATGAAGTCGTCGGCAGTCATATTCTCTATGAAGCTTGCTTTGAGGGACAAATGCGGTCTCAAATATCTGCATGTCCGGGCTCCAGTCGTTAGAAATATCAACACAAGCGTGTATACACCGACTAGATTGTCTCGATTGGAGCTATCAGGTTGGGCAAATCATGTGGCTGTAAGTCCACATGATCTGGATTAAAATATGGTTAGTTCACCCTTTCGTATGCGTCTCTCTTCTGAATGTCAATGTTGCTGGTACGACAGTTACTGTTGCAAAGGAGGAAAAAGGATGAAAAATGTATCCAGTTGTTTACAAAGACCTCCGCTGCAGCTACTGTTTCCGGTAGGGCAGTGCATTCCAGAAGTCAGACATGCCGTCCACAGTACAAGAAAATGATTGTACCGATAATTGCACTTTTACGTGTTTATGCTGTCAGATTAACGACCAACTTTCTGACGTGCCTTGTAGAAAGTCCACAAAAGCACCAGTTTTCGAAAAGCCTGTGTGGAATTAAACCGAACATGCAAAACAGCTGGCACGAATTACTTTGCCGTAGAATGACTCGATTGGGAAACCGCCTCTTACATGTTTTTTGACGCAATATTTCTTAAATCTCACCAGGAACTAAGATTTTCATCGTTCAGTGCTTCGAATTCCTGCAAACCTTAAGTAGTTCTATCACATGCGCGTTCATAATGTATGTGCTGGCATAATACAGTAAACTCTTTATCAAATCGTTTAACTTAACTGGCCTTGTCTCGGCTTTTTCTCACGAAGAGGGATTCAATCATGACTTTGTTACCACACCTTAGTAATGAACACACTGGATAAGTTATAAGACTTATTTAGAGGGACATTGAAGCCATGAACAGCACATGTCACGAATCTAATTACTCACGATATTTCGGATCTTAAAGCATACAATAAGTGTCAAAAGGGGCGTTATCGGTTTCCAAAATAAACAAATGGATTTTCGCATATATTTTACATTAGTCAGAGTGCCACCATATTAATGTTTTAAGTAAGGAAGGTGACTGAGCGAACACCGGAAGAATTTGCACTTTTTCTGAGTATTTGAATATCAACCAAATTCGCTGCCAGAGATGACAGCAGCAACAGAAGCAATGCAGATCACAGGAATCACTGTCATCGGTCGAAAGCTAGTGTAAGAGATATGGGGGTGACTGCGTATGGCCCGCAACTCGGTATAACGGTTGGCATTGCACAAGCGAGCAGAATTTCACAAAGTCACACCCCAGACCGACGGTAGTCGCCGCTGATGATGAACTCCTCTGCGTAGTTCAGAATCTCAGAAAAACGAACACATGATTCCAGTATTCAGTCACTCTCCTTCTTCCTAGTCAAAAATATAACCGACACAAAAATATTTGCCGTCGTTAGTATTCGTAATCTGCTTGGATAATGGCCACAGAAAATATCAGTGCCATTCAAACACGCATTCAAAAGCATGAAATTCTGTGTTCATCTGTACAGTTTTTGCTATTTCCCTTGTATTTCTTTCATGTTACTTCCTTTCCATTTTCTCCATATACCTCCTCTGCATGTAACCAATAGGGATTTCAATGCTACACGCCTACATTCCCTGAAATACACTGATACTGATACTGATAAGTACAGCGAGTGACCAATCTCATGAAATGTTGGCTGAAATTCTGAAATGCGTTTTTGATTAGGAAGGATTACTTAGGTGTGGTCTTAATAATGATTAACTTGTGACATAATTCTGCAATATTTCGGTTATGGCACAATGTCTGCTTTTGAATACACTACTTTTCAATCTCCCATAGAAACCATACTTGTTAAAAATGACTACTTAAGTAGCATGCATTTTTCCCATTGATTTTCGATGGTCTTGCAAACCCAAATATATTTTATAAAACTTTAGTGCAAAAATATGCTTTCTTCCAGCCGTTTGATAAAAAATCACGTTATCTCTATAATTGATACTTAAGGAAGTAGTATGATTAGATTTTAAAAAGTTTATCATCCTGATATTTTAAAGACCGCTCAATGTCTTGTGATATAACATCTCATCTGTCCGTTTACCATTTCTACTCATGAAATAAATGACACAGTTCTCATCCTTTTAAAGACCTATACGAATTTGTGATTTTCTGTGCGCGGAAAGCATGCACCTTGTAGAGTAAGCGCTAATGCAATGATTGATCAGGCTCAAAATTATTCGGCAATTAGAAAACTTTTTTAAAACCTAATTATACTTCTTCTTTGAGTATAACATTTAAGGCTGTCGTGATTCTCTAACAAACGATCGAAAAAGAACATTTCCGATCTAGGTTTCTGTAAAATATATTTGGATTTGCTAGACAACCGAAAAACAATGTGCAAAATGCATGCTATTTAAGTTGACATTTTTAGCGAGTATGTTTTCTATAGGAGATTTGAAAATCGTGTACCAAACGCTGACATCCTGTAGAGTCTGAAATATTGTAGGATTATGCCGCAATACAATCAGTGTTACAACCGCACCTGAGTAGTCTTTCCAAATCGAAAACACATTTCAGAATCCCAGCCAATATTTCTTGAGATCAGTCACTCGCTGTACATAAATTAAGTAGTTACTTGCTATGAGCTTCATTAACAGTTTAATCTTTCCATCATAAGCGACATTCAATTAAGGATAGATATTTAACTAAGATATTGTTACTAGAAGTTTTTGGTCAAATTAAGTACGTCTTTCTGTTTAAGACAACGCTCTGAAGATTGTCCAATGCGTAGTGTCAGAGAAAAATGCGCGCCCTTTCACTTAAACACTGTAAAGTTTCGTATGAGCGTGAGTAACAGGACGTTCAATCGGATGTCTTGGCCCTGTAATTAGTAATGATAGGGGCGCGCATTAATCGTTGAAGAAAGGTTCTTACGAGATTTAAAAAACAGTCGCCTAACTTTCCGCAATGCATATTATGCAAAGTATTGCTTACTCGCATAGGACCTTATTCTATGTTGTCCCTCCAATATGTTTATATCTTTGAAAAAGGATATGAAAGCGTCTGGGGTACACCGGATTGTAAATGAAACGCCCGACGCATTGGCATAAAAACTTCGACGCGACGTGAAGGCGCTGTATTTGAAAAAATACGTAAATAACACATACATGCTTTAAAGTAGAATTTGTCTGACGATAAAAGACCCAAACTGGTGACGAAGGTGAAAGAGAAGAAGTGACATTTGAGGTTTCATACTCAAATGAACGCGGCTTTGTGTAAAATGCCAATCATTTTAGATAGATAATTGCCGAAAAAGTAACCTCTATTGTTTGACTGATCTTCAATCCTCTGAAGCTTCCTCAATTCGATTGCCTTTTAAAATATTCTTCTAATTTTTTGTCTTACAAGACTTCTACTCTGTCTATCAAAATTCCGAAGAGCACCAATAATGATAGACGCAATATGACTCTTTCCTCTTTCAGACATATTGCAGCTAATGCAAAATTTATTAAAACTAACTAAGTATGGCATCCGTAAATGAATCTTCATTTTAAACATGTCTGTTTTTCAAGGTTGTCACACTCGCTGTGTACTCCTACTTCGTCTCATCTATTATCGGCCAGCAATACATTGTAAACACCTCTCCATACTCAAAGAACGACAGAAGGGACTACTATGTGCCTTTTTATACAATCCTGGAGTTTATTGTCTACATGGGGTGGCTCAAGGCAAGTTAAAAATATTTTGTACTTATTGGATAAAATGCCATCTCATCGTCTACGCAAGCATATTGAAGCACAACCGATTCAGATGTACTCTAATGTGAGATAACCGTAGTCGTTTTATAGAAAACACTTTTACTTTATTCAGCATCTTTTTAGGCAAATATTTCCAGTTTGGAAATCGACAAAAGTCTTAGCAAAATTTTGTGTCCTGCCGCGATTTATTTGTCTATAAAGCGAATAAGATCCTCTTATGCTGTTCCCTGGGTAGTGGACGGGATTATTATGTTTCAAATACCAACTTGGCGCATTCGGGCACCGTAATACTCGAGTGCTCCTTGAACGGTGTCGGTAAACACTTTGCTGTTGTGACTGCCAGTTGATAGTCGTAATTGTACAAAACAGTGACCCTCTAAGTCATCGAGTCACCAAAGTACCTGCTGTTGGAAATTCACCCCACCTATGACAGCTTTTACTGTCTACAAATAAGTACTAATTAGGAGAGCAAACAAATTTCGACAGGTGCAGCTGGTCATAAACGTAGTTTTTGGAAGACATGAGAATCTTAATCGATCAGGTCCCTACTTAGACATGGCGCTGACACAGTCGTTTCACAGTTTAGAGTTGACGAAGGCTCCAGATAAATGGCTTTGGTCGGCATATAATTCTATTTTTGGTGTTCGCACTGCTTAATCGGGGATCATTTTGGATTGCTTCGCTTATTGCTAAACAGCGTTCTATCCTGAATATTTAGTTAAACGGTGACTCGTTAACAACTCATGCGCCGCTCTTTTGCTGCTAGTTACCTTATACGTTCAAGATCGGTGGCAGAAAAACGGCCCCGGTAATTTATTATTTGACAATGATAGAGAAAAAGATCAACATCACCGCTAAGAGTTTCAACTTCTATCACAATGTCATAGGCTGTGTCATCTATTATCTATTCATTATAGGTGCATATATTACGGTAGGTTTGCTCTCCAATCATTTTGCGGTTCGCGCCTATTTTTTGTGCTGGGGAATTCGGTGTGGAAACTTTGATGGACAGCTGATAGGAGTAGAGTAATAAGGCACTGGTTGAAATCGACTCTGACAACATCCAGCAATCATAACCTTAAACTCTACCTGGGAGCCAAACCTAAAGCCCTCAGACACACACCCGGCGCTGACGACTCAAAGCAAGTATCTGTCCAATGGGTCATTACAAACTCCATTGTACCTGAGTGCAACGGTAACCTAGGCTCTGGCGTTCTCTGTCGCCGAAGAGAAGTTATATATACATCGTAGGTGGAGGTTTTGACGAGTTGTTATTTATTCAAGTACCGATAAACTCAGATCTAATAGTTTCTTAAAGCAGGCAAGCTCCGAGTTTATGGTAGATGAAGGCAGAGGCAGTTCCTCATTGCGTTCCTGACGAAAACATTAGCACAAATACAGTTCGGTCCACGAACTTGGCTCCCTTTCCGCCAAGTTGCTCTCAGGAGATGATGAAAATGATGCGAACATATTACTATCCAACTCTAAGGTCAGACATGGTTTTTTCTTCGTTGAATTTCTTCTTTTCCGTCATAGTGACAAGTTGAAGCTGCGACAGAAGCTGTCAACTTATTAAGTAATGAATTTCGGTGTCTATTGCAAGAACTTATGTCAACTGAATATTTCGGACTACAAGACCGTGACACATACATATTCGCCTCAGACTACCAGGAACATATGGCGTATTCAGACATCGAGAATTCGCAGGGTGCCCAACTGTATATTTGCAGAGATTTCGGCTCACCGATAGATCCTGCAGAGTAAGCATTTCTGTTAGACAATAGCCAGCAAATGCAGAGAGAGGGTTAAAAGTGATGGTTCCCTAGATTCACTCCCGACATCTGGCTGCGAATTTACAACAGCCTAAATCTCGAATTCATGGTAAACTAAGACGGCCTTTGCTTCTGTGTTTCCCTCCTGGTACTCAAAGGCTTCCATGAAGCCAGCCTACCTATAAGCACGGTCAATCCATCGGTAGTTACTCCGCCACACAAATCCTAGATCAATGAAATCTGCTTGAGGTGCGCTCACCGATCAGATTATGAGTCGTGCTAGCTCCGTCCGCCTTGATGAAAGTCCTTTGATCGGGACTGAAAGGGCAGGGTGCCGAGGCTAAATGACAACGCGTTGTGAAACGTAACACTGTATGGCCTAAGAACCCCAGATAGAACTTCAGGTCGCTAAAACCTAAGCTAGGGTGTGGATGGCCGACGACGGAAAATCGAACGGAAACTGCCAGCTGGGTTTTCCTTGCCTCTATCGGCGTCTCCTTATCTGGGGAGCGGACTTTGTCTACTTTTGAACGGTCATCTGCATAATTAATCAGGATTGTGAGGTAGCAAAAACTAACTAGTTTTGCTTCGATATGGTTATTCGCACACTAGTTGTAGCTCGCCAGTGCACAGTCTCTGCAGCCCGGAGGTGCAAAACCTGGCGTCATAAGGCGGAATGATGTCCGTCCTCAAGGCGCGACCCATTTGTCGGGTGGCGTCTGCACCTCCAAATTTGAAGAGGCAGACATTCGTGCTAGCGCTGACGACTGAGTGAGCTGCGAGCTGCTTGAGTCACGTTTTTCTGGTGCACAGTCCAGAAACAAGCACAATGGCATCCCCCACCACCCCGTAGTCAGCTCTGACACTTTGCCCAGACGGTGGAATCGGCCAAGGGGGGGGGGCATGTGAGCAAACAATGCTTCCAGTGACTGTCAGCTAACCAAATTTCCGACCCATTAGCAGGCCAATAATGGAATTGAGGTAATTAGCAATTCGGGTGAGGGCAAATAAGCAACGATGGTATCAAGCCCTAACATTGGTGTTGAGTGCGGGTACTGCCAAGTATGACGAATGTGTTGTTGCATGTCTACTGTAGAAAACAAATTCCGTCTCGTTTTTGCGTCCATTACCCTCATCCACTGCTGTCCCTGTTGCTGGACTGGGGTACAAATGTGGGCCGTGAGCGTTAAACTTGGTTCACTCGAATATTCCATTAGAATTCCAAGTCAAAAAATAACAAACCTCTTCCTTTCCTCTGCGTCCCTATGAACCGGTATGCGGCCTACAGTATATAAAGTGTCAAGAAAATCAGGAAAAACGCAAGTCCAACGATGCTATCCCGCGGTCCTAGAGGCGCAGCTATGCCCACTATCTAGCCCAATGAGAAGAACGCCCTGGTCTCTGAAATCGCCTCAGGGTCAAATTTTATTGAGGTCTTTTTGCCGACTAAAGAAAACGTCGAACGAGCAGGACACGACGGGGGGGGGGGGGACGGGGGAGCAGTAACCCGAATTCTGAAAGGCCGCGCAGGAGTATTCCTTGGGACGGACTCTGGACCGCTAGGGCTCAGCGAAATGGGCATGACTCTTAGACCACAGGCCACAGTTTATTGCCCCTCGCGATGCTGCCTAAGGGCACGTTATCGTTTACCGAACCTGCCACGGTCGTCTCCAAAACACGTTATGCCGTCCTACCATCCTAGGTCAAGACAGCTGAAAGGTAGAACAACTCACACCGGAGCTCTCGATTTGAGACGCTGATATGGTTTACAGACACACCAGTCTATCACATACTAACAGAGTATTGCAGCTAACTTGAACAAGGGCGGGCTAGGAGCGAGCTCGACAGATATGGGAAGGTTAAACGTCATGAGATCAAACTTTTCACGCAGAAATCCACCTCTCCTTCGTCGACATGAAAGCTAACAGGAGAGACAATTGCCGAGCTCATCAGACAACCTTAGAAAAACAAAGGCCTATTAGCTCGCCAATTCCCTTGTATGTCCGCTATCTTTGGTGCGCTAAACGCCTTGAACTTGAAAAGTAGACCTAGGCCTTCGAAACTTCAACGGCACAGTAAATACGTTACAACGACTCGTACCCATCTCCAGTAGATTATTTGCAGTGTTCATTCAAGCCAGAAAGAGATCGGGAGACAGTTAGGGTGGAAATTGAAGCTGGAATTGCTGTGGAAGAGCAGGCGTATGTGGTCGAATGCGGGGACATGGTGTCTGCTGTCACACATATTGACGAAGAACAGGGCATGGGTTTTGGCGCATATAATAACACTTTATACCCGAATGCTAGGATCATTCAAATTAACGAGAATATCCTCACATATTCAGTTTATGCGATAAGACAGCCGGCAGATCGGACTGACGTTACCCTGTACTGCGTTTTTGTGGCGTACGCCTGACAGTCAGTATCCCACACTTATCAGCCAAAAACTTTATAACATGCTGTTTTACCAAATCCGACGATGTTTGACTGAGAAGGGCGTGTCGTCTTAAAAGAAGATGTTATCGCTGGAAAGAGAAGTTTATTAATCGGACGCTTCAGATTGTCAGTCGAACCCATCATCAAAGACAGTAGCAGCTGGGGTAACTGGACGGACAGGCAGAACAATATTTATAAGACGCGGTTGCCATGCGATCGCAGGCCTAGCGCAATTAGTAGTACCCGTCCCCGTGGCTGAGTTTCGTGTTCCATGTGATGATGGCTTGGCAATCTGCACCAGACTCGTTAATTACTGTTGCTGACTCTTGAAATGACGACTGATGAGCAGCACGGCTCATTATCACTGAAACGGTTTGCCACCCACGCATCTCCACGCTGAGAACTAATTATCACTGTGGATTCTTGACGTGATATTTAGTCGGAAAATTTACCGATTTCGGAACTTATTGCTGTGGGGGTCCTAGAGCGGGTGTAGTTGTCAGTCTTCCAACACCACAGGTCGGCATTCGACAGTCTGTATTGGGATGATACCTTCGACTTTATTGGATGCGATTAGGTGCTGGTATTCAAAGAACGTCTCACTGCCGTCTTCCTGAACACAAAATTTACGATTAAGGAGAGAGAGGATAACCGGCTAGTCTGTCTTGATGTCCACAGTCTTCAAATTAAAGTATCCAGGAAAAATACAAACGCGACATATGTACTGAGCTTCAACAACAACCTCCTAACCGACTGGAATTGTAGTTGCGTAGGGAGGCAGTACCCGCATGTTGGTATACATTTCAGTTAATCAACGGACAAGATTGTTCAATTGCGATATATTCATTAACTGCTCAGTGCGAACGGTTACCCGCGAAACTTTGACAATCGTTGAGTGCGAAAACGGGCCGACAAACCCAATTTCACCGGCCAGAGATTTTGGCGAGCATCCCTGAACGCAGAGAACGTCTCGGAAGTCGTCAGGTACCTGCACACACCACATGCAGTTGAAGTTGCGCACAGACGAGAAGCAGCTTTCCAGCGCCAGGTCTTGAATCCAAAAGACCCACTGCCATGGCCACGAACATCTATATTCGTCTATCGGATTTGGTTTGGTTGCGAACAATGTAACTACGTTGGAGAAACTGTGAAATTACTTCGTATGCGGATTGACGAACGTACAACGGCGGTGAAGCGAAATAATGCTAGCTCTGACAACGCGGCTCATTCGATGGGACCCAGCCACAACTTCAAGGTTGAAGAGGCCGAAATTCTCGCGAGTAACAACAACCGCGTGAACCGCGAGGCGATTTAGTTGGGGTTCTCTGGCTCCCAGGACTCCGCCTGAGAAAGCTCAGGCGGTCGGCAGTTTCAAGGACAGCAAGCCAAATGGCCGGGTAATTATCACGCCAAGAAGCCATGGCGATTACTGCATTTTGGCAATTAACGCGTCAGGTGTGGATTGACAAGCCATCATCGCATCAATTGCGACTCCCAGCGATGAATGCGGTGACAGCAAATAATATTACAGTGAGGGACCGATCGCATGAAATGTTGGCTGGAATTCTGAGATGCGTTTTCCATTGGGAAGGACTACTTAGGCGCGGATGCAATAATGATTATCTTGCTGCAAAATCCTATAATATTTCGGACTCGGTATGATGTCAGCTTTTGGATACCCTACTTTTCAAACTCCAATTGGACACGAACTTGATAAAAAAGGACTGCTAAAGTGGCATATATTTTTCTCATTGATTTTCGATGGTCTTGAAAATTCAGATATATTTTATAGAAAGCACGAGCAAAAAATGCTTTCCTTCAGTCTTTTGATAGAGAATCACATCAGCTTTATACTAAAAGAAGGATATAACTAAATGTTGAAAAAAATTTCTGATTTTGAGATTTTTAAAGACGACACAATGACCATTCATACAGATTCTCGCCTGTACGTTTACCACTGCTTATCCTGAAATGTCCAACACGGTCCGCATCCATTGTAAAACTCCATAGACTCCATATAGTATCTTTTTAAAGACATAGAAGAATATGTGATTTTCTTTACGCGGAGCGCCTGCGCCTTGTAGACCGAAATCACTGGGCGCTAAATCAACGACTAATCAGGCTCTAAATGATCCGTCAATTAGAAAGTTTTTTAAAAACTTAATTATACTTCATTGTATAAAAAATATAAAGCTCTCGTGATTCTCTGTCAAATGACTGAAGGAAAGCATATTTTAATTCGTGATTTCTATAAAATATATATCAGAGGAGAGCTAGAATGTGTATCTTTAATCTTAGCTGCCAGGTAGATTTGAGGACTCTGTGCATCTCCAAATTTTCTTTATGTCCTAAAACATTAGGATGACCAAAGTCGGTACGAGAAGAGCAAGAGTCAGTCTCTTAAGAATAAAGTAGCTGGGATAGCACATTACAGCACAAAACGTGTTGGCATACACACGGGCAATGGGAATGCTCCGAAAATAATCTCCTCTTTGTTAGTCAGCAGAATGCTGGGGGGCGTTCGCATTACAACGACAAGTGCGAGACGTGTCTAAATAATTTAGTGTTCTATATGCCTGCGTTTCACGAAGGCGCCGTTGGATAAGACGGTTATCTGCGTTTGTACTGTGCTCGAGAGGTACCAGTTACAACATCACAAGTGATAACGTTTATAAGAAAGGCGAAGAAGGAGTATTGGAGTGGAGCAACAGCAACCTACAACAGAAAGCGGATTTAGGACCAAATGTCTCAACAGGTGAAGCATGTGACCGCAAGAGCTGTTTTCTCGACCAAACTCTACCCAGGCTTTGAGTAAGGTCAGATAAACAGCAAACTACAATCTGACCGCAAGCTGTTCGCTCGCCAGCATGTTTTTTGTAACACGAACAAAAACTGAGCCGCTGCTGTGAAAGGCATACCATTTATGCTGGCTTCTGCATAAACTAGGGCTGCACCTTGGCGCACTTTGTTCTTACTGAGGAGTCCGAATACAAATCATAGTTTTTTTTCTAAAACCCACGTCAGCTTTCCTAACAGATAAGAAAATAAGGTGTAAAGTATCTCAAAGGCCTGGTAAAGTATACAGTATGGCTAGGGAGAACAATTGTTATTCTACAACAGCGCGGCTCTCACAAATTATACCGGAACAGCCTTGTAATAACTGCACTTTCTCGGCATCTCTCAAAGAAGATTCTCAGATCCTTTCCCGATTCCAGTAACTTTGTAATAGTTCCTCGAGTTTGAACCCGTGGAAGAAACACATTCGCCAGGAGGCTTTACTGTCGCCTAAAAGCTAGTGGGATTTCGTTGTCTGAGGTTCTCCCTGTACGTCGTTTCATTTAAAAATATGTTCCCCAGGCAATTTTTTTTTGACAAGACGTGCTGCAACGCAAGGCGCTGAAGCCATACTTATACAATAAGTGGGCTAACTTATGAAATGTCAAACGAAATTCCGAAATGCGTTTTCGTTTCGAAAGAATTAATTAAGTAGTGCTGTAAAAATAGTCGGCCTGCTACATAATTCTAAGATATTTCAGTTGCCTCAGGATGCCGGCATTCGAATGGACTTCCTTTTCACTGCATGCAAATCTACACTCTGTAAAAATGACAACGTAGATAGCACGAAATGTTCTCAATGATTTTTGACGCCCCTAAAAGTCCAATTATATCTCCTCGAAAACATACCTAAAAATAGTCATTTTTGCTCATTCGGTAGATGATTACGTTTTCTTCTAATTTCATACTCGAATGAAGAGTATATTTCGGTTTTAAGAAAGTTTTTTAATTGCGGGACTTTTAAATACCGTGAAATGGCCGTTCTTAGATCGTCATGTCTCTGCATTCGCCAATGTGGCTTGTACATTCAACAATATGGATCAAATCAACTGCTTAATTTTATGAACCCTATTTGGTATTTGAGACCGTAGAGAAATGTATGGTTTTCCGTACGCTGAAAATATACGGCATGTAGTTTGGAAACCCTGAATCCAAGTGTAACGGAAGAGCGGATTCAAAATTATTTAGGAATTGGAAAAATCCTTACAAACCAAATTATACCCTTCCTTTGAGTATATGACTGGAAGAAAACTGAATTGTTTACTAAACGAGCGAAAGAATAAATATGTTAATGCATGTTTTCCACGAAATATGATTGGACTTTTAGGGGCATCGAAAATAAACGAGGAAACTTCACGCTAGTTAAGTAGCCATTTTTACAGAGTATCGTTTTTGCATGCAGTCAGAAGGAGGGCCATTCGAAAGCCGACGTCTCGAGGTAGCTGAAATATTGTAGCATTTGTAGCAGGCTGACTAGTTTTACAACCCTACCGAATGAATCTTTTTTAAACGAAAACTCATTTCGGAATTTCAGACGACATTTCCACCTTTTGTATATGTTGGTTCTACTTTTGCGAGAGCTTGTATAGCGGATCGTGTTCTGTTCAGTCTCTCATAATAATTTTAATGCAGTAGTGATAGAAATTTCCCTTATTACACTATACAAGACACCAATGCAGGATTTACGAAAGAGCCGCCCCGGTTTTGTCTCTTTTAAGCAGCGTCCTTAGCAACATCCTGCCCCCTGTGAATAATGTTTGTCGGAAAAGTCACCATATATCGCAATAGGTTACTTGTACGAAATTTACTTGTGCTGATGTGCGATAACGAAGTGAGTTTAAATTCTTTTCTGAACTTTAAGGAGAAGAGAGTTTTATATCAAAGAGTTTTTTTCTATGCCTTCAAGAAGCGAGCTGAGTTTACTTTCCGTCATTTTTGTGAGCGGTAATTTATATCCTACGACAGGCAACTTACTTACGCGAACATTTATTCGCGTTAGTTAAGAAAAATGAAAAGTGGTCAAAAAGCATGTCCCAATCTAGAGCCCCGGTTTAGGCACGCATGACCTACTCCACTTGTGATGAGTTGCATGCCAACAGTCATTAGTCTAATTGGATCCGCTCAAACTCGTGGTCTATTGAAGGGCGAAAACAAGAATCAAGTAATGAATGGGCGCTAGTGAAAAAAACCAGCCTAAGGAAATTCAAGCGGGATTTTTTCCAAGTAAGCGTATTTGAAATGTTGACGCCGCCTGAGACTTCCTACTTGTTTATGGGGTTTTCCAATTTTACTTTATTCTAATCTACTGTATTCTTACGATTTAACATGACTATGGCAACGTCTTTCTCTACCTACGTTGCGAAAAACATAATCTGTACTTTTAAGAATTATATATGCATATTTTTCTGCGGAAATTGTGCTCTTGAATTGCAATCAACAAGTCAAAGGCCCTGGTGCGTAGAATGGATGCTAAAACCTAAGAAGTGAGGGACGATCGTAAGAGGTAAAACATAGGGTGCGATACACTCTGCCAGCTCATCTAATCGGATACAAACGAAGACAGTGCGCCTGCGGGATCGTGATCCAAGTAAATAAAAACGAAATGAGTAAAACCACTAACATTTCTTTCCGGAAAAAACAGTTATCCCGAAGTGACGGCTGTAGCGCTTGTGTGACACACTCGCCGACTGGAAGGTTCCAAACTGACGGGATAACTCAGGACGGTGAGTCAGACGTCTGTAGCATGCATAGACAGGCTGTGCCGGTTTCCACCCTCAGTCGTTTTTACTCAGTCTTCCTACAGAACCCAGAAATGCGAGGGAACAGAGCGTGCGATAGATGCTGCGCAAGCCTTTCAAAACCATAAACTAGTTCATGCTCAGTTTACTGCCTCTGTACCCGCCATACTGCGGGCATACGATGGGCATTGCCGCTCGCGACATACGTTTTGATCTCCCCCCCGAATAGCACAACAACCATCGAACTCGATAATTCAGATAAGCATTAAATAGTACATGATTGCTACGAGGGACTTCTACTGAGACATAATTAGTTAAATAAGCATGGACTGCAACCGCCCTTGGAGCTTTGTCACGCAGAACGCCAATGCAGGTTACTTTTATCCATTAGAGCTGAAGATGGAACAGTTTAGGACTAAACGGCTCTTAGTGGTCATAAAAGCATAGACACAAAATGTAGATCAGATACTGAACAACAACGAAGAGTCTGATAGCCTAAACATGTTTTTAAGTTTCGACACACGTGTATGACGCAGTCTACGCATATCGAATTATCCGGCGTCCACTGTTCGAACATCCAGTAGGCTTAAATACACTATAGCGCAGCCTCATACAGCGTAGATTTAGCCTGCACAACAAACGATCTTCACGAGGAACGATGTCTTCAAAATTGGCGTTTGCATCTGAGACTAGGCAAAGTCTGACTACTAGCCGAAAACCAGAATAGACAATTGCAGTGCGTGACTGATCTCATGAATTGTTGGCAGACATTCTAAAATGCGTTTTCGATTAGGCAGGATTACTTGGTCGCGGTTGTAATACTGATTATCCTGCGGTATAATCATATCTCATTTCGGAGTTGGCAGGACGTCAGCTTTTGACTACATTGCTTTTCAATCTCCTTTAGAAACCGAACTTGGTAAAGCATAACTACTTAAGTAGCATGCATTTTGCCCATTGATTTTCGATGGTCTTGCAAATTTAAATATATCTCATAATTAGAAACTATTTTAAAAACTACTCATACTCCTTCCTAGAGTATAAAGTATAAGGAAGACGTGATTCTCTATTAGTTGACTGAAAGAACGAATATTTTTGTCTGTGTTTAACAACGGCCTCGGTAGTAGTCGAAAATTCGCGCCTCTAACGTGATATGCATCTTGGCACCGGACACTTGTTATAGGGACTCAAAACGCCTACTGTAATCCTCAGATGTGTGAGTTCTGAAATCCCGTTCCGGACTTCGCCTAGTATAAACGGAAACATGAAAGTTTTCAGTGCATTTGAGTTCTCTAAATATAAAAACGTATTTATATGGATGCATCAGGCACTGATACGGGCCAGATACATACATGATGACCCATGAATAATTTAAGGCGAGGGCAGGTGCTGAAAATATAAAACGCGGAAACAAACTGACCTTAATAAAGGCATCGCTTTGGCTCCTGCGTTTTATAATAAAGCAATCACATACACCATGATAATCAACAGTACCCCAAGGTTCACAATGCACGCTGTTGTGAGGTTTGCTCTGATGATGTCTTCAAGGGGTAAACCGAAACGTCGGACGAATTTAATCCTTTTTTAAGTAGGCGTACGCCTCCTTTCTCAAGATTTTTCCAAATGTTGCTTTTCATATTTTCCTTAGGTCGCCGAAACCCTTGTTAATCCAATGGGAGAAGACGATGAGGACTTCGATATAAACGATATCATTGACTGCAATTGGACTGTTAGTCTACCCACTTTTTCACCTGTTTGTAAAATGCTTGTAGCCTTTTTATGTGTTTACAGGCAGAGATCATCAGTTCTACTGCCTCTCATTTAATAAGAGAGTTGAGATCCACAAAAACTATAATTTGTAATCTGTTTGATCAACTTAAAACCGATTTATACGGATAGACACCACGTTACTGTAGTATAAGCATATCAAACGTATACTAATGAGCAGTAATATGGACGAAAAATGTGAGGTTTGACAGGTTCTTTCAGGTTGTTATCTGTTGACCGTTGATCGTAACTTACTTCTGGTTCATGCAGTGCGTCGGTTTTTAGCCTAGACTCCGTTTATCCCCGAATCAACGTCCTGCCAAACATCGTGGTCAATACTGAGGATCGCACGATAGTGGTATCAACATATATATGTAGCTTGGATAACAGTCGTAAACACCGTAATTTAGTACTAGAACACTGAGTAAAAGAACCAGCGAGTAGGATTAAGTTCTCTTGCCTTCGCAGCCTGAGTTTGAATACGGCTAGCCTCTGCCGAGGGTGGCCATTTGAATCTTGTGTTTTCAATAATTCGTCTACATTTTTTTCTGCGGAGTCTTCATAAACCTAGTTGAAATTATTCTTCCGAAACTTCAGTACGGCTGGTAGATATAAGAAGTACTGATTTAGACGCCATTACTGCGCACACTTACTTCCATATCTAACCCATCGGGATTTTTGACGTAACTCCTCACTTATCTCGGCAAAGTGCTCTTGCAAATTGTGCGTCGGAGGAACGACGCGATAGCCACGTTGGGCAATATCCTTCTGTCTCTAATACTAGTCACTGAGCGGATGCTAGCGGGGACTCGAAACTGAGTCCCAAGGCGCAGCGGGAAAAGTGAGCCCCGTAACACGATCACGTGAACGCTCCTCTACCACAGTCACATTCTTCCTGGCATGCTAGTGGCATTCAGCGTTCACTTAAAACTTGTCGTCGTTTTTGTGTGACTGTTCTTGCGGACTACTAGTACCTGTCGTGTTGGAAGATGAAGAAGCCAGATATGGGATGTCCTGTCACTATAGGAGTTGCAGTGGGGGTATTGATGATTACAAGAAACTCAAGGAAAATGAGTGCCCGCCCCACAATTGGACACACTGTAGAGATGTAATGATCTTTAGAACAATGCCCCTATACATATACACTTTTTCACATTCCGACACACGCTGTGACGTCAGTCGAGCGAAGAGGGCATGCGACCAGAGCTTCCAGTTTGCGCTTCACTTCAGAAGGAGGCTGACAGGATCATTAGGACTTCGTGGCCCTCTAAATGATGTTTGCGGGGGGATTCCCCGCATGGTGGCAATATTTAAACTGACTAGTCGAGATTTAAAATTTCACACCCTAAGAGAGGAGTATATTTTAGGATAAGGTGATTCCATACTAGCAGCACAGATACTAACCAAAAGCCCATGCACGCGTGTTTCGCCGATATTCTGCCGCTGCATGACACAGCTGTGAGGCGTTCAGCTTGTCAGTGGGTACCCCAGAATTCCCTGTCTGCTTTCTGGTAGATACTCCAATTCAGAAATTGAAGCTTTTTAATTTTCTCAGAAATTAACTGGGAACTTGGAGTAAATCAGTATATTTAAGATCTATAGGCTCAGATCAATAATTTTATGTTTGAATATTTGCGTCGAAGTTCACCAGCCACAGCGGATAACCGCGTGATATGCACTTAATGCCGACAGGCAGCTAGTAGTATATTTCAGAGAAAGGAAAATTCATACTAACAGCACAGGTACTAGCCAAAAGCCCAAAAGAGGAGCATGTGTTTTCAGGGCGGGCATAATGTCACTTAAGATATACATAGGTGGACTTACTCACGAAATGTCAACCGAAATTCCGAAATGCGTTTCCGTTTCGAAAGATTTACTAAGCGGGGTTGTAAAACTAATCATCCTGCAGCACATTTTATGATAAATCAGCTACCTCAGGTCGTCGACTTTCAAAGAAACGTCTTCCCGACTGCATGCAAAAACTATACTCTGTTAAAAATGGCTACTTAAGTAGCAGGCCTTTTTCTCATAGATATCGATGTCCTTAAAAATTCAATTATATTTCATCGAACACACACATACAAATATTTATTATTTTGCTCATTCGGTAGACAATTACGCCCTATCTATGTTTTATGTGAACCGGTCTGAAAATATCCGGGACTGAAGGGTTTTTAAAGTTTTCCTTATTCCGCAAATTAAGCCGATCCTTAAACATTGCTTCGAAATGTTTTTATGTGAAAACTTGCAGCGATCTTCAAACCAGCTTTATTTATATAAATCATTTTTTCACCTTAAAGTACTCGATGCATATTATGGATAAACGAACTAATCCGACCCAGCTTATGCACGACAAATTTTGGAATGCTTCCAAAATGAACGCTCCGTTGTCGGACCAGTCGGAACTCCCTCGAAACAAGAGCTTTGTGGGATCACTATATAGCACGAGGTGAGTAATCAATTTTACTTAGATACTGAAAAATAGATGGCTAGATATTTAAGTTTCTAAATGGGTAGAGATATAGAAAAATACTTACGGCTGCAAACAAAAACTCAGTGTTTTACTAAGCACAATTTAAGCGTACTCATTTTCTCTGCTCGTAGACCGCCAAAATGCTCTCAAACAATCCAATCAGGATAAATTACTGTTTTTAAAAGTCGTGTCGCTTTGGCAAGCGATCTAAATGTTTTCAAGATGTTTCCAACTTTAAGTCATATGTGAAGGAACGTTTTCAGGATAAATTGAAAATAAACATAGGTTTACTAGTGTACACTAAGGGCAAATCACGCAAATATCGTGCAGTGCAAGTGCTAGTCTGCCGCGTTTTCTGAAGTAAAATTTGCATACATGACATTTTGGGTTATTTTTGAAATTAGTTTTCACATCCTAAACATTAAATCCGAAAATATTTGCACAAATTTGAAAAAGCCCTGGAATTTTGCTTACATGCACATCCATTGATTAAAAACCAGCACATTCGAAAAAACAGTTCTTACAGCAATAGAGCTGTGTTCGCGAACTAGTATCATTTATGGCAGAATTTTACATCCCGATAGCAAGTTAGCCCGCAGAGAACTTCCATTGCGGCGCATAGCAAAGTTCATTATGTGTCGCAAGTTCCGCAAGAACAGCTCTGTAATATCAAGTTCGCCCACGCGATAAGTTTCCCTGTCTCACAGTATTAAGAAAACGGTCGTTCTTCAAATAAAAGCGGGATCATGCTTTAACACTATAGCCTACTAAGGTGTACAGCGTGTGACAGATCTGGTGAAATGTTGGCCGAAATTCTGAAATGCGTTTTCAAATAGGATGGATTAATAAGGTAGGGTTGTAATGTTGCTTATCATGCGACGTAATCCCATGGTATTTCGCACTTGCCAAGACGTCGGATTTTGAATGCACGTTTTTCGACCTCCTAAAGAAGCTCCACTTGGTAAAAAATCACTGCTTATGTAGCATGTATTTTTCACATTTTTTCAATGGTCTTATAAATTCCAATATATTTTTATGAAAAACACGCACAAAATAAGTTTTATTTCGCTTGTTTGGTAGAATATGGCATTGTCTTTACATCTGGTACCCAAAGAATGCATATATTTAGGTTTTAAAAAGTTTCTAACTATGCGATTTTTAAGACCATACGTTGTCCATACATACGGTGTCGCACATCTCCGTTTACCAGTGAAACGTACAACGTGGACCAAATCGGTTGCAAAATTTTTTGAACTCAACATGATATCATCTTAAAGGCATAAAGAAGTACCTGATTTTTCTATGCGGAAAGCATGCACTTTGTAGGTTAGAATCGCTAAATGGAAATGCAACGGCTGATCTGGCTCAGGAATTTTGGAGAACTGAAAAAATTTTCAGAACCCAAATATACACTTTATTCGGGTATAAAATGTAAAGACAGTGTTATTTTCTACCCAACGAGCAAAAGAAAGAAAGTTTCGTGTCTGCTTTTCGAAAAATAGTGGAATTTATAACACCATCGAAATTCAATGTTAAATACGTGCTACATAAGCAATCGTTTTTTACCGAGTGAGGCTTCCTAAGGAGATCGAAAAGGAGTTCATTCAAAAACGTACTTTCTGGCAAGTCCGAAATACTCTGGGATTACGTCGCTTGATAAAAAATATTACAACCGCATCCAAGTAATCCTTCCTAATCAAAAGCACATTTCAGAATTTCGGCCAATATTTCATGAGATCTGTCACGAAATGTAAGTAAAGCCGTACAGAATGCATGTATTATAAGAAAATACTATACTAAAAGTAACCTACTGTGCATAGCAGAACGCGGCAAGGGACCCTGCTGTAGCTGAAAATATACTTTACATTCTCGATGAGTACCCTACAGTAAACAGTGTCCGATGTCGATTGCTTTACTAATGGTTTAATATACTTTCGTCGTTCGTCGAATAAACTGTCGTACAGTTGCTAGTGAAAAATCTTTAACTCTTCCCGCTTACTTTTAGGCCCAATCCTATCGTTAATAATCGCCAAATTCTGACCTTCATGACATTGGAAATAGTAGCTAACGAATAACTTGACGACTATTCCACCGCCAATTCCCGCCGTATTCCGGGTCGTCTGCGAATAAAATTGTTTTGTAATTTTCATCCCAGGGGTTGACAGAGAAAGATCATAGGATGTTGCGGGCATTGCTCGTGTACTTGTTTTCGTCTCTTAGTTCTCAGTAGGTAGACAGACAAACAGGTTTATGTCTGCGTTTTATGGTGAAATATGCCATAGTTATGCTTATCATGATCCCCACACGGCGTCCGAGGCTACTTTATGAAAAACAATGCAAATTCTCGTATCGTGTTTCGTCTAAAGGCAAAATTCAAAAGCGACCAATGTACAAGGTGCTTGCCTATTTTACTGCCGGTTTACGGCAAAACGAGCACATACAAGGTAGCGTCGGTCTGCGCTACCCAACAAAAATACTCTTCTTGAGAACCGTGAAGAGTCTAAATGCGTGTAGAGGGTCCTATTTTCCTTTCAAGAAGTAGAACTGCAAAAAAGTCATTTTCATTATACCATGTTTTAGGCCTCAAAATAACCTACTAACCTAAATTAAGAACACTCAAAGTACCCTAAATTGCTTATTTAAATTTCGCTTTTGGTAGTCAATGGTTTGCTTTACCTGCTGTAATTGTAAAACAGTTTTTCCAGTTTGACTTATCTTACCACGCTTGAAGAGTCGGACGTTTTCAGTTTAAATTATGACATCAACAGCAGACTGGTTCGCAAAAACATTGACTAATTGCCTAATCAACAATGTCTTTTTTATAAACTGAAGTAATGCAGAGCGGGCCGGAACTCCCTCTACAACTGCGCCTCAACGCCGTGTTCAATCAGTTTCGGCAAGTTAACCGAATCTTTGCCACTTCTGCTGCAAACAAACTCCCTGCCAATTAATTTTGTGGTTAAATATTCACGGACCGGCGCAAAAGCATAAATTCATCTAAATAACTCAGTCTTTTTATTGAGGATGAAATATCCCTTGTATGCCTAGCAAATGTACAGTGTGTGACTGACCTCATGAAATGTTGTCTGAAATTCCGGAATGCGTTTTCGAATAGGAAGGATTACTTGGTCGCGGTCGTAATATTGATTATCTTGCGGCATAATCTTATAACCTTTCGAACTTGACAGGATATCGGCTTTTGAATAAACTGCGTGTCAGTCTCCTGTAGAAACCGTACTCGGTAAAAAGTGACTACGTAAGTAGCATGCATTTTTCCCATTGATGTTAGATAGTCTTGCATATTTAAATATATCTTACAGAAACCACAAACAAAAGTATGCTTTCTTTTAGTCAATTAAAAGAGTATCACGTCTTCTTTATATTTTATACTCAGAGAAGGAGTATGATAAGGTTTTAAAAATGTATCTAGTTATGATATTTTTAAGACCGCGCAATGTCCATTCATATTGTATCGTACCTAGACGTTTACCACGGCTCTTCATGAAATGTGCACCATAGTCCGCATCTACTGTAAAATCTTATGGGCTCTATATAAGATCTTTTAAATGGCATACAAAATATGTGATTTTCTTCACGCGGAACGCATGCACCTTGTGGACTGAAATCACTAAGCGTTAATGCAACGACTGATTAGGGTCCAAATTATTGGGGAATTAGAAAACATTTTTAAAACCTAATTTTACCCCTTCTTTGAGTAAAAATGTAAAAAAGACGTGATTCTCTATTAAATGACTGAAATAAAGTATATTTTTGTTTATTGTTTCTATAAGATATATTTAAATATGTAAGACTATCGAAAATCAATGGGAAAAATGCATGCTACTTACGTAGTCATTTTTTACCGAGTACGGCTTCTACAGGAGACTGACACGCAGTGTATCCAAAAGCCGATATTCTGTCAAGTTCGAAAGGTGATAAGATTTTGCCGCACGGTAATCTATATTACAAGCACGACCAATTAATCCTTCCTGTTCGAAAACGCATTCCGGAATTTCCGCCAACATTTCATGTGATCGGTTACGCACTGTATATTAACTAAATTTTTGACTTTCCCTCGGTGGGAGCGTCTGGATTGAAACACAAATTAGGGTGTAGCTTGCCGAACTACCCTTTATCGGCGTGAAAATGTTTCACTTCGATTAAATTTCAGTTTATTTTTTTCGTAGTGCATATTCTACAATCGCTTTTGGCTACGTGGACCAAACCGCGGCGGATGATTTTGCATTGACCACAACAGGGTTTTTAATCCCTTCTTTGCAGAAGTGCACAGATATTAGGCATGAAAGTATTCAGACGTGAAAGCCAATTAAGTGCTGACCACGGAGGTAAATTTCATCCTCGCAAGTCAATAATGCTCCTGGGATGTGACAATGTTTTTAAACGGCTACTCAGTTGGTTACTTGAAAGATTGCATAAATGGTCACCATCGACGTGGGTAGCTGCATCAGGCTTCATGAAATCTCAGAAAGGGTTCGTGCCTTTCCGTTTAGACCTTAAGCGTGAAACCTTGTTGGGACTGGACAACGTTGCTTTAGACTGTATTGATTGCTCTGCTTTAAAACCGACTGGTGACGCCTTGAAAAACGATATCATTTGGGGCTTAACAGGTACTTTGAATGGATAAAGTGTGCGGTATTATCCGGAAAACACTGCATTTAAAAATCTTGGAGTAGAAATTTAAAACGATGTTAATGGGCATAGGTGGATGCCTAGGCTATTACTTTTCGTTCACGTTCAGACCAATGATTTAAAGCCTGCCACTATGCAATGCAAAGATCCAGTTATAAAGTGATGGCTTACAGACATCCTCAAAATGACTAACGGTGAAAATGCACCTGTATTGCTCTTCTGACTCAGAGAATGTTTGCTCAAACACTCTGTTCTTCTAACTTTCTCAAATGCTCGTTAATTTTCTCAGTGGCACAAGTTCTTTACAAATAACGCGTCATAAGCTTAAATAAAGATATAGAAGTAACTATTTTTTCGGCACTCTACGCTGCTCTGTTGACCTGAAAATGAGGAGTGCATTTGTCTCAGGGAAAGGCATTGTTAATATACGGTAAATTAAGTGACCCCAAATGATATTCAAGTCCTCAACTACGAATAATCCAACTCCAGACATGCCAGATTAGGTTTAACTCAATTTCATTGTCAGCAGTAAAGTGAGAATAAGCGCTTTTGGCATGTGTTTGTCGAGACGCTTGTTGGGCAGAGGCTTGCTTAACTTAACTCTAGGGCTAGTTGATGCAAATATGATCGTTCTTGAATGTGTGTCTTCAATAAGCAAAGGAGAGTTAACGGAAGTTCACTTGGTTATGAAACATAGGTGGTACACTAATAGTTATGTTGTGATTTATTTAAATCAAACAACAGACCCATGAGGGTTTTGTCGTGTTATCTATATTGTGATGGACACTGAAAGAACGGTAAGAAAAATCGTGTAGCTTTCTTCCTTAGAAACAGTGAATTTTTAATAATAAGGACATGAAAAGGTAAAAATGCGAGATGCATTTGATCCGTACTTGTACTACAGGCGCGCACTAATGTACAATGCGTGACTTATCTCAAAAAATGTTGACCGAAATTCCGAAATGCGTTTTCGATTAGGAAGGATTAATTAGGTGGGATTGTAAAGTCGCTCACCGTATGACATAGTACCATAGTATTTCGGACTTGGCAGGATGTTTGCTTTTGAATACACCTCCCTTCAGCCTCCCACAGAAACTGCACTCGGTCAAAAATGATTACATAAGCAGCATGCACTTCTGACATTTATTTTTAATGGTCCTGTGAATTCAACTATACTTTACAAAAAAATGCATAAAAACATGCTTTCTTCTACTCGTTCGATATAAACGCGAATTGTCCTCACATTTCATATCCGAAGAAATTGTATATTAAGGTTTTAAGAAAGTTTCCCAATTGCCGAATAAGTTGAGCCTTATCAACCGTTGCATTAGCGTTTTGCGATTTCAGTCTACAGGGTGCGTACTGTACGCATAAGGAAAGTCTTATTTTCCTCTATGCATTTAGGAAGATACCATATAGAGTTCAAAAAAGTTTTCCTTGGATGCGGACTATGTTGTACATTTCATGGGGAGCATTGATAAGCAGACATGCATGATGCTGTATGTAGGAACATCGGACGGTTTTAAAAATCTCATAATTATAAACTTCCTCAAAACGAGATTGTACAATTGCTTTGGGTATAAAATGTAAAGACAATGCGAGTTTCAATCGAACGAGTAGAAAAAAGAATACTTTTGTGCATTTTATTTAAAAAATATATTTGAATTTACAGGACCATCAAAAATCAATGTTAGTAAAGTATGCTGCTTATGTAATCATTTTTGACCGAGTGTGATTTCTTTGGGAGGTCGACAGGAAGTGCGTTCAAAAGCTGACGTCCTAATAATTTTGAATTACTGTCGGATTGTGCTGTATGCAAATGAATTTTACAATTCCATCTAAGTAGTTGTTCCTAGCCCAAAACGCATTTCAGAATTTCGGTCAACTTTTTATGAGATCGGTCACGCACTGTATATCTGTCTCCTCCAAAATATGACATATACCAAGGTACTTCATTAGCGTGACAGCACATAGTGCGCTTTATAGACAGCCAATAGCGTTTCAGCCCACAACACTACATAGAAGTTACTTAAAGGGACATCCAGAGTCTGTTGGGTGGTCTAACGAAAAAACCCTAAAATAAAAAAATAGAAAATAGAAAAATAAAAAAATTATCAGACGACCTATTGTCGTAATATATCCAGTTTCGTCCATAGCGCAAACAAACCATAGTTCATCATGATATCTTCAACGCGTCTACGACTCAATGTTACAGCCGAATACGTTAAAACAGCTAATGCAGTTATAATATATGAGAAATGTGTCTTTTCTCATGCAATTTTTGCAAAACATAGGACCTGGAAATGGATAAGCTGGAGGTCGATGGAGGTGCCGAGGCGCGTCAGCCACGAAGGATGGGCGCTTCGCACAATCTGGCAGTTCCCGGGGCTCACGATCCGCGATCGCCTCGGGATTCACTGCCTGCGACCTCAAACAGTACCTTTTCTAACACAACCGAGAGACATGGGCTGCAGGCAGTACTGGAAGAAGATGAAGAAGACCACCGCGAATCAGCATCACCGAAGGAGAGTCTGCAAACCGCACCTATAGTGATCTCGCCTGAACCGACGCCCCCCACGCCGCCGACATCAGGCCCCGAAGCCGGCTCCGGTACAAGCATCGACCAGCAGCTGTGGAGGACGCATAAGCAAATTAGGCTGATGAGACCACCAGTCGATCTTCGATCACCGGCAGGCAGGGAGACCTCACCTACTACAGAAGACGAGCAGGCTTCCATTTCGAAAAAATGGCCGTCAGCGCAGTGTCCTTCTGTCATTGTCGAGTCGCCATCAACGGATGAATCTGAGAAGAATGAATAAAAATTTTCCGAGTCCGACTAAAGCAGGGCTCAATGTCCATTGTCGAAAAACTTGCTGTTATTTAGTGGCAATTAATACTGAGTTTAGTAGACATCTGCTCATGATCTTTAAACCGTCCGACGTCCGAATTCGTAAAAAAGAGGAATAATAAAATCACTTTTGCGAAATTCATATTTTTGGCTGCCTGTCGGGCATGAAGTGTATGCAAGAACCGGTATATACTGTCCATCTGTGGACCAAGAAACTACTAGGCATTATCCAGAAATCCAATAAGGCATTTGCCTAGAAAACACTAAACTGATAAATAGCCACTAAACACACTAAGTTGGACAGTGAGTTGGACATAATCATAAGTGCAAACGCAAATGCTCGAAAAACACTTACAATACTGACTGCTAGGGTTTAATGCGTTTTATGCCGCATTCAGACATAAAAGGAATGCTCCCAATAGAGACGGCAGTAAAACTTTAATTTTATTAGTTTCCCAAGCCAAATGTGGCTTTCGATAAAAATCTTGTCAATTCAATGTGCACTTCCCAAGTGGTTTAAAAACCAGCGGTGGCCGGTATATTTCTTTCTAATTCGATAGAAGAACGGAAAGTTGTCGCGTCGAGCAGATAAGTGATAATATACCCTTTTAAAACGGATTTCGCAGCGTTTTCATCTTTTCTTCGAGACTCTTGCTTGATGAAATTACTTATCCCACAACTAGGCGATGATTTAATTTTATGGTAGCAACACAAATTGACGAGTACTTTACATTGATACAAGACGGAAAACGTATTTAGTACAGTCTGATTTGATTAAAACACAACAGGAACCAGCATTATGAAGCATTCAGTGAATATTATCAACCCGGGAAATATATTTGGAGATGCCATGGTTTTCAATGATGTTTAAAAATCCATACGTCATAATCTTTCTTCCTACTGGTCAGAGGTGAATCTTTGCAGAGCAGACATCGGCAAGGGTGCTGTCCGATCTGTCTTAGAAAATAAAAAGTGCGTTTTATATAAATAACAAAAGTAGGTTGGGGTTCCGGCTTGTACTATTTTCAAAGTTGAATCTGTTGCAGCATTCAAGAGAAAATTGAGCAGGTGCGGCTCGAACAATAATTTTTCTAAGTATTGCAATACAGTAAAAAGTGAACATATGTGTTGTTTGACGTCTTTGTTAGAGTCATTTATTACGACCCTGCTTTTAAGCCAAATCTCTAGGGATATGAGGGCAGGACCGTCCTGGTTAAAGGAAGACACGTAATGCCATCTTAGACGTTACTGACAGGGTATTGTCACATGTGAGATACAGCAGGGAATAGAAGAAATTAAACCACGCACTCATACCTCAATTGACGTTACTTTATATGAGGTTGAAATGTTTCGAAGGTCTTATACTGTTGGATATTATGTAACCCTTTGGAAAATTTGACAACAGGCTTCGTCATTGAAGAAGTACAGTAAGTGACCGACCTCATGAAATGTTGGCTGAAATTTTGAAATGTGTTTTCGATTGAGAAGGATTGCTTGGTCGCGGTTGTAATAATGATTATCTTGCGGCATAATCTTATAACATTTCGGACTCACCAAGATTTCAGCTTTTAAATTCACTGCTTCTCAATCTCCTGTAGAAACCGTACTCGGTAAATAATGACTACTGAAATAGCATTTAGTCTTCGCATTGATTTTTGATGCTCTTGAAAATTTAAATATATCTTATAAAGACCGTAAGCAAAAATATGCCTTCCTTCAGTCTTCTAATAGGGAATCACGTCTTCTTTAAATTTGATACTCAAAAACGGAGTATAATTAGGTTTTAAAAAGGTTTTCTGATTGCGAATAATTTGGAGCCTGGCCATTCGCTGCATTAGCGATTTGTGATTTCACTCTACAAGGTGGATGCGTTCCTCGCAAAGAAAATCAAATATTTTTATGTGCCATTAAAGGATATCATACAGAAACCATAAAATTTTGCAATGGATGCGGACTATGTTGTACATTTCATGAGAAGCTGTGGTAAACGGCCAGGTACGATATAATGTGAATGGACATTGCGCGGTCTTAAAAAATCTCATACTTATAAACTTTTTAAAACCTAATTATGCTCCCTCCTTTAGTATAAACTATAAGGAAGACGTGATTCTCTATTACACGACGAAAAGAAAGCCTATTTTTGTTTATGGTCTCTATAAGAGCATCGAACTTCAATGGGAAGACTGCATGTTGCTCACGTAGTCATTTTTTACTGCGTACGGTTTCTTTAGGGGTTTGAGAAGCGGTGTATTCTAAAACTGACATCCTGCGGAGTCCGAACTGTTATAAGATTAGGCCGCAAGATAGGCATTATTACAATCTGGACCGAGTAGTCCATCCTAATCGAAAACACATTTCAAAATTACAGCCAAAATTTCATGAGATCGGTCATTCACTGTAGTTGTTACTCGTGTGGTAATTCAGTCAACCTGCAGAAGTCGATTTGGGATTAATTTGTTCTCTATTGCAAAATCTTCACATGGATGGCGGTTCAAAATTACGCTCTCTGATAGAATGGGATAAGGTAAACGACTATGCTCAAACGTTGCTCATTGTAATACAACGTGCACGCCTCTCATCTGCCATAGTTGTTAGGAAGGTTTAATGAAGCACGTCAGAAGTGTGTTTTCCAAGTTTCGAAGAAGCCGATTCAGTTTTGGGATATGAGAGGGGCAAGGGAAATACTGCAGGTTAAATGAAGGCAGTAACATGTTGAAGTAAATAATAACAATTCCCAAATAGGACGTCAGAATGCTTTCAGATAAAAGATAATAGGATTCTGCCCGCCTGTCATTTGCGGAAAGATTTAAAGAGACTAATTTAAAGACAAAGAAGAGCAGATGCTTCAGAAAAGTGGAATTTTACGCAGGAAAGCCGCAGAAAATGAGCGACGTATGCATATAAACTACGTGAACTAACGCATGACAGAAACCGATAAGAGAATTTTCCGACATTTTAAACGCGGTGCCTTTCACTCACTCATCCAGCCTCTTTAAAGAAAAGTCATTTTCTCGTGCGGTAAATGTGCTCACAACATTATATCAAGCAAGATATTCATAAGTTTGAGCGAAATGCTCATTATGCTATATTCGGCAGTTTCTTGTGTCAGTACCTGTCCTAGCCTTCGGTTGATATCTAAGTATGTTTTTCTTTCACAGGAGAGTAAGTCACTACTGAGAGGTTTACTAAACAGAGCTTGTTGCAATTACAGTAGATATGCTAACTCATGAAATGTCAACCAAAATTTCGAAATGCGTTCTCGTTTTGAAAAGATAAATTAAACAGTGTTATAAAACTACTCGTGATGCAGCATAAATCTATAATGATCCAGATACCTCAGGGTGTCGGCTATCGAAAGAACGTACTTTCGGCTGCATGCAAGATCTATACTCTGCAAAAAATGACTACTTATGTAGCATGCAATTTTCTCATTGATTTTCGATGCCCTTGAAAATTCAATTATATTTCATGGAAAACATGCATAAAAATATTCATTCTTGTACTTACTAGGTAGAAAATCACGTCTTCTTCCAGGTCCATTCTCAAAAGAAGAGTATAATTCGCTTTCCAAAAAGTTTCAAATTGTGAGATTTTTTAATACCCTTAAAAAGCCGTTCACGAAACGTCAAGTTTCTACATTTACGAATGTGGCTTGTAAAGTTAACTATATTGCTCAAATACACTGCTTAATTTTATGAACCTCATATGATCTCCTCTTAACACCGTGGAGAAATGCATGGTTTTCCGTACACGGAAAATATATAGCTTGTAGTTTTGAAACCCCGAATGCAAGTGTAACAGTAGGTCGGGTTCAAAATTATTCGGGAATCAGAAAAGTTTTTTAAAACCAAATTATACTATTTTTTGAGTATTAAATTGAAAAAAAGACGTGATTTTCCAGCGAATAAGTAAAAAAATGAATATTTTCATGCATGTTTTTCATGAAATATAATTGAATTTTCAAGGGCATCGAAAATCAATGAGAAAATTGCATGCTACATAAGTAGTCATTTTTTGCAAAGTATAGATCTCGCATGCAGCCGAAAGAAAGTTCCTTTGAAAGCCGACACCCTGAGCTAATTGGATCATTAAAGATTTATGCTGCATCCTGCTTAGTTTTACAACACTGCTTAATTTATCTTTTCGAAACGAGACCGCACTTCGAAACTTTGGTTGACATCTCATGAGTTAGCACATCTACTGTAAAAATTGATTATTTGTCTCGTGCGCACCGTGGGAATCAGTTTGTTGATACACTGGTTATTGTAGGAGAACCAGACGTTTAGTCGACTTTTAGAAGTCAAATTAGCAGATCTGTGTGATTTGGTGCCCTAAAGTACACTAGTAACACACACGGCCAATACTTTATCTAAATGGGCCGAAATTATTTGCCGTTTCGAAAACCATATCGGTTGTCACTTAAAGAACTGCCATCAAAAATCATTTTCAGTTCTGAACATATGGAACAATATCTCTCGTGCGGTCTAGATTCTGCGCACACGTAATTTACTAATGAAACGAGCGAACGATTGGCAACTTCAGCAAAATATCGGCGTTTATAGCATTACTCTGCCGTGCATTAATGATCGCAGAACGTAGCCTACAAATGATTTGAGATAGCCAAAGTAAACGCAGCATAGCGCAAAATACATTTTTTCTGTCTGCATAGAAATATTAATACTTTTAGTAATGTGAGACAGCCAGAGTGTCGCAGTTTTCTGTGGTTTTGCGTGCAAACGTGCAAGGTCAACTGAAATCTGTCAACAGAGTGCAAAAGTAAAGCACTTTCTGGAAAGGCAACTTATTGAGGAAGATTATTTAATTAATTGAAAGCATACTCGCTGTTACAGTTTGCTGTACCCGTTCATTTTCTTCGACGATAAGATTTTGTGTTTGAGTGAGTCATCTAATGCTACCTAAATGACCTTCTGCATGAAAAAACACAAACAGCCGCTGTTTTGGTAAATGCCTTTAAGAAGTGTTTACTTTTGAAGCTGTGTAGGATCTGCCTTTATGGACAATTGACTGAAACCACTGAAAATCGTGAAGTGTTCATCGATATTTCAGGGTTAATCTAAGAACTTACATAACGTGGAACTAGCCTTCTTATTTGTTTTAGTTGTTGACCGGCCTGGAAACGTGTGCCTTATGAAAACCTTATTCTTATGACATCCTTGTTGGTGAAATCAAACAAAATCGTACTTATCGTAGTAAATCGTATTTCACATAATCTAGGAACGGCAAAATAAGACTTATCGGGAAAACTTTTTGTAACGCATACTTAGAATGCAGGTTGTCGGCGAACCGCCATGCTTGAAATCACACTAACTTGTAATGGATATTTAAGCGTACCCTTTACTAAATGATCATTTTAAGAGTTTTTGGTTCATGATGTATTTTTTCAGATTTTGCATGGTAGGGCTATCTATACATTTAAGACTAAGTTTTTTCAACTTTAACCATCTCCTACGTTTTTGGAACTTTCGCTTTTTAAAAAAAAATTGTTTAAACGGTGTACTACAATCTTTAATATTCCGTTTAAGCCTTCATTCCCGTATAGTCTTATTTTATCAATATAGGTATGAGATTCAAGCACTGTTGTCAGTTTGCGAGTCATAAACAATCATTCGTAGGTTTTGAAATCTTTCATGAGTTACGTCACCTCGAAATTCGCCTTAATTTGCCACACTGTCCTTTAAATGCCCTATTAAATTACGACATTTTGGCATCGTGTTAATTAAATTATCTAATTGTTATCTTCTGTAATAGACGACCCCGCCGGCACATTTTTTGACAGGTCTTATCAGGATGTTTAACAAGAGTACTTTGGTGAATTGTGTGTTCAAGATGCACTTTTTCTGATTCCAAAAGCCAACGCTGCACTCGTCCTTTACCGAGTAAGAGCATACATAAGTGACCGATCTCATGAAATGTTGGTTGAAATTCTGGAATGCGTTTCCGATTAGGAAGGATTACTAAGACGCTGTTTTAATACCGATTATATTGCGGAATAATCCTATAATATATCGGACTCTGCAGGACGTCGGCTCTTGAATGCACTTCTGTAACTTCTGTAGAAACCGTTATTAGTAAAAAATGACTACTTGCAAATTCAGATATATTTTAAAGAAATAAGAACAAAATACGCTTTGTTTAAGCTTTTTGATAAAGAACTACCTCATCTCTATGCAGCATACTCAAAGAAGGACAAAAATTAGGTTTCAGAAAGTTTCTAATTATGATACTTTTAAGACTGCACACTGTCCTTTCATATGGCATCGTACCTGTCCATTTACCACTGCTCCTTATGAAATGTGCAACACAGTCCACATCCATTGCAAAATGTTAAAAACTCCATATGGTATCTTTTTAAGGGCATAGAAGAATGTGCGGGTTTTTTCACGCGAAACACATGCAGATTGTAGACTGAAATCACTCAGGGCTAATGTAACAAGAGATTAGGCTGTAAATTATTCGGCAATTAGAAGACCTTTTTAAAACCTAATCTTGCTCCCTCTTCGAGCATAAACTGTGACGCTGACGTAATTCTTTATCAAACGATTGAAAGAAAGCACATTTTCGTTTTTGGTTTCTTCAAAATATATTTGGATTTGCAAGACCAGCAAAAAACCATGTGCAAAATGCATGCTACTTAAGTAGTCAGTTTTTTCAAGTATGTTTTCTATAAAACATTGAAAAGAAGCGTATTCAAAAGCTGACATCCTGCCGAGTTCGGAGTATTGCAGGATTATGCCACGGGATGATCAGTATTATAACAGGGCCTAAGTAATCCTCTCTAGCTGCAAACACATTTCAGAATTTCAGCCAACAGTTCATGAGATAGGTCACCCACTATACATTCGGATGTTCCCGTCCGCGTTTACGTATATAAGTGCAGCTTGTGTCAATATAATTGTTGTTTCCCGGATATAGTTCATTCATACTTTAATATTTTAGATATCATTGTGCCGACTCTGCGCGGCATTTGAAACCTGACTTCCGGAGAAAACAAAGCAACGGGTCACAAAAGAGTAGCTAATTTACAAAATGGTTTAGACAGCCTCAAGAAAAAATACGGTATCTCAGCTAAAATAAATAAGTTAAATGAAAAAGTTTACTTTTCTATTTGGGTGTAAAACAAACAAAAACCAACCTGATCCTGGCCTATGATCTCCTATCTACTTGTAAGCACCTTTGGTGTACAGGGTCATTCAGTTGCGCATGTCATGTGATGCTCTAGCATACGAATCTGAACATGGCGCTCTTAATATAATGCGTGCCCTGAGGGGGGGGTAATCATAAGGCAAATGACATGGTTTTGGTGGGTGAATACGTTTTGTCCATAATTACATTTACTCCTACATAATCTGATGCTTATCAACTGCAACGTGTCGTTGCATAACAGAGATGACGAATGAGGAGAATACAGAGATTTTGACTTCCACGGAGAAGATCAATACGAAACAGCAAGGTCATTGCCTACTGCGCTCAGATTTACCAATAAAAATTGTAACTTAAAAATATAACTTAGAAAAGAAAAGAAGGTTAACACGCAGAGGGAGTGTGCGAATCAAAGGGCTGAAAGTTACCATGGTAAGCTGAGGTTGACCATGTGGTCTAACTGTTTGCACAGGTCGGGTTTCTTCCGCCGTATGTAGGCCGCCTCCAAATAGCGCAATATCCGAGTTTTTCGTGCCCAAACTCATACTCGGAAGGATGCTTTGGTGTCAACGGAGTGAGCGCTATCTAAGAGGTGCTTTGTCATAAAAGAACGGGAGATTATATTTTCTTGATTTGGAAGCCATTTAGGCTACATAATTGTAGGGTTACGACGATTCGCTTACGCGATCACAAATAAATACGTGTGCACTTTAGATGCTACTTTGTTCCTTCTCCTCACTGTGGCATAGCGCAAAGGTTTTGGCATATAAAACCTGCATACTGCTTCATGAAAACCGCCAGGAAATCCCCTTTTGCTGCATAATACATCCACACAGAAAAAAGAGGCATAATAAGAACGACAAAGATTGCACAAACATCACTATCACTTGTTTTGCAATATCTGGTGCGGGGTCGGAATGCCTGACCTGTGATTACTTCAAACAGGATGTGAAGGTCAAGAAGCTAGAGCCTGATAGATGGATTTGCGGGAGCCGGGGTAATTTATTCGTGTCCCAAGCATACGAAGATTTTCTCCATTTCGCTTATATGATAAGACATTCGATTTGCTCTACCCACCTGCCAAGCTGTCAGAATTTCTCCAAATGCATCGATTCGACAAGCAAGGAACTATTGACCACTAAGGTAACCGTTTGTCAACTCTGTTGCAAATGTGTACCTTTATTGGGAGGCCTACGGTGCAAGTTGGTGCCATCAGAATCAATCGTTAACTCTCGGAAAATGACTGCGCAGGAGAATCCAATATCTTTTGAATTGCAAGGAAGGAGACACGATCGCTGAAATAAGAGCTTTATTAGCCTTGACGTTTGGGATTCTCATTCGAATCCAGCATCAGAGACGCTATGCCAGCGTGTGGACACGCATTGCAGTTTGCTGAAGTACATTATCTTCGACGAATGCTTAGAGGGAATGGTTACCCGCGTAATTTCATCAACCAGTGCCAGCGCAGATGAGACAATAGAACAAATCCAACCTGCCCCAAATTTTGGTGAGCTTTCCCGTACGTGAATAAGGTCTCGGAAGCCGACAGAGGCTTTCTCAGTCCACTCGGAATTGGAGTTGGGCCCAGAACGGAGACGACCGCAAGGCGCTAGATCATGGGCTTGAACGACCCACTCACACGGCGAAAAACGTCTGGCTCATTTACAGGGTCTGATGCAGTTGTAGGCAAAGCAACTATGCTGGAAAAACTGTAAAACTGCTCCGTAAACCGATGGCCGAACATGCAGCAGCGGTGAGGAGGAACGACGCCAGCTCCCAAGTCGAGGCGCAGTTGATGGGACCAAGCACACATTCTAGTTTAATAAAGCCAAAATTCTCGCCCAAGTTCCGAACTGCTCAAAACTGGTTTTTCGGTCCTCAATCAATCCACGGGCGCAAAGACCTTCCCACTCCATATTCGGTGCTGCGACTTTGCCAAGGTAAAGTAGTTAGCCACGCGGAGACCGACAATGTCGGTGAGCCTAACTGCCCAAGAGTCCTCGCCGACGACGAAATCCGACAGCTAACAACTTGACCACGTACGATGAATACGGAAGCCGATAATTTTGGCCGGCACGCAGGCGCATAGTAACAGCACCTGGCCAGTCGAATGGTAAGGCATTCGGGAGCAGCCGACTGTAATGGGCATGTAGCGACCTAGCAGCTGCATCCTATGAATATTGTAATGCCTGAGCAATCCACTACCCTTGCCTGACTATGGCTCTGAGAATCTGAAACGTCAGGCCAATAAAGTTTTTGTTCCAGCAATCATGTCTCCTTAGTCACGGTAACTTCCTGGGACTGGTATCTTTTTCTATTGAAAAAACCTTAGCAGTGGCTCTCACAGGTGGGCAATCGGTTTTGGCTGTCCTAAACTGAACCTCTCCCCATGCCAATTCATCCCCATCAGAAGCACAGAGTTCATGATTTAATCAAAGGAAGGATTCTCCTCATTCGTACAGCAGAAGTCATCGTTCGTTTGTGGTTTGCTGCGTTTTCACCTCAGTACCGTTATAAACTGCTCAAGTCAACCAGAGTGATAGGACGGATGACCAAAAAGGAGAAGTCGAGAGAAAAAATACCCCTTGACATTTCGTTTAATTTGTTTCTTTATGCCGTACATCGCAAATAATAACACACTACACGCAGATAAAGATCATTTGACGCTTTCGGGTTCGATATCCCCAGTTTTCGAATTGGTCCAATTGTCAATGTCACAAAACCATTAACGTTGAGCTTTCAAAATTATCGAATAGGAATCCGAAGCATCCCAAGAATGCCATGTTGGTTATCCTTACAAGGACATGTTTCGGGAAAGTGGAACACTGTATGACCTCGGCGTTAAAAGGGGTTACTGTCACAGCGGTGCACATACGAGGATGTCTTGAAGGTCTGAACCACCTGTCTCATTCGAAATCTGTGGAGACCAACTATTTTTCTGTTCTGTTTATGACGAATAATCAGTCTATGACCTCACCAAGAGCTGTCTGCAGAATAATCAGGGTCTGCTTTGCGAGAACGGGTATCCTGACAAATTTATTGCAAGGAATCTTGTAGAATCACCGGAAAAACTCATCAGACCGACGGCGCAAAAGAAACTTCTGTTTCTTAAAGTCGCGGCGAATGAACCCCTGAGAAGGCACTATGCCCAAGCCGTTTCACGTAGTTTCCGGGCAGCAGGAGTTCAAGTATTGTTTTTAAACCACCCTTGTCCTACGCGGGGAAGATAAGGATAGGCTGCCAGTTCAGACTACCTCCATGTGCATTTACTCCTTAACTCGCTCCTGTGGAGCAGACTGTGTTGGTCTTACAAATCAGTGCCTATCCGCAAAAATACGAGAACACCTCCCGGCATTGGCTGAGGGAAGGTGAAGTTAAGAGCATACACAGCTCCATCCTCGTACACATGGTTGATTCTGAGCATCGTGTGGATCCCGACAAAGCGTTCCGTGTGGTTTCTAAGGTCCCACCGAACAATCCTAAGCGATTGAATCAACGCCTACTAGCGACAGCAGAAGCGACTGCCATCAGGCTACAGAAGCCTGATGTCCTGTGCGCACAGAATAACCTCTTGTACTTTCCGAGTCTACCCTGGCCGGCGATCGATGAACTGGTATTCATGTTTCCGCGCCCCGTCCCCTCTCTCCTCCCCCTTGTGATACGGCTCTGCCTGACCCTCGCCGTCACTTACAGCCTCTTCTTCCCCCTCCCCCTGTTCACACACCCCGCGTTATGGAAAGACAAACCGTAATCGATTGCACTAATCGATCACACGTTTCATTTTGTACCTCGTTCCCATATAAATGTGCTGGCCCGATGAAACTTAGTTGAAATCACGCGTATGCACGTCAAATGCTCTTCTCAGATAAGACTTAAGTTTGGAGTAAAGGCTAAAAACTGTAGGTCAGTGCAACAATATGGCGTTTTAATGAGAGTGGACCGCAAATGTGCATGTCAGCACGGGTTGTAAACAGTCTGGTGTACAGGTGCTCGTCGTCAGTATAGTAAAGAAAAACGCCAAACAGGATAGGGAGCGACAATTTAGCCAACCTCTAATGATTAAATATTGGAATTGCGTTTGACGCCATGACATGTATGATTATCTCCGAAGACCGAAGAGACATATATTGTCCGAAGTGGTGTATGAATATTTTGCATTGAAGATCACTTTATTCCAGTGATTTCTTTTTAGCATGTCTTTTAAACACATCTTTCATCTAAAAAATTAGAGTCATGTTGCGACGTTTGTTATTAAAGTGACAATTACTGCACCCAACTTTGCATCTCGCCAGCGTGACGGAGAACAACCCCAAACACAGCGGTACAGTGCGTGATTTATCCCACGGAATGTTCGCCGATATTCTGAAATGCGTTTTTGATTAGGAAGGATTACTTAGGTGGAATTACGATATTATGGTAGGGGGCGCTCACCGATCGTTCATACGGAACTCACTCGTTCCGTTGTGCCTTATGGACTCTCTCTCGAGCCCAACCAGCAGCCGCACAGCGGCGCATGATATACAGGCAGAATAGCATTACCGACAAAGACAAGGGAGACTGGATATTGATTAGCATGCGGCATAATACTTTAGCAATTCGGACCCATCAATATGTTGACTTTTGGATGCGCTCCTTTATGACCTCATGCAAACATCAAACTCGGTAAAATAAATGACTACTTACGTAGCGTGCATTTTTCTACTGATTTTCGATGGTCTTATAAATTCAAATATATTTTATAGAAAACATGCATAAAAGTATGGCTTCTTTTACCCACTTGGTAGAAAATCACATTCTCCTCATATTTTGTACCCGAAGAAAGTGTATATTCAGGTCTAAAATGTTTCTAATTACGAGGTTTTTAAGACCGTGCGATGTTCATGCATACAGGACCGCACATGTCCGTTTGCCAATGCACCTCATTAAATTTTCAACACAGTCCGATTCCATTGCAAAATTTTATGGGCTCTATGTGATAGCTGCATAAGGACATAGAGGAATACATGATTTTCCTTACGCGGAAAATATGCACCTTGTAGACTGAAATGGCTAAACGCTAATGATCAGGCTCAAAATTATTCGGGAATTGGGGAACTCTTTTAAAACCTAAAAATACAATTTCTTAGTGTACAAAATTTGAAGTCGATGTAATTTTCTACCACAAGGAGTAAAAGAATGCATATTTTGTGCAAGTTTTATATACAATATGTTTGAATTATCCAGAGCATCGGAAATAAATGTGAAAAATGTAGGTTTATTCAGTAGTTATTTTGTTACCGAGCGTGGCTTCTGTGGAAGGTCGGAAGGAAGTGCAATCAACAGTTGACGTCCTGGCATTTCTGAATTACTATCGGATTTTGCTGTATGCTAATCATTTTCAACCCCACCTAAGTAATCCTTCCTGATCGAAGACGCATTCCAGAATTTCGGCTAGCATTTCATGAGATCGGTCGCGCACTGTAGGATCAGCCCTTAGGTTTGTTAGTACTCAAACGTACTGGAGGCAGTAGTTTGAAAGATGCCCCAACTGTCAGTATGCTTTAGCACTTCTCTGGACCCTAGTGGTGTTAATGATAAACGTCACCATTGAAGATGTGATAACATGAAGGTCAGTGTAAACGCACTTTCATCCACCGACACCCATTACGCCCGGATATAATGCCAGCTTACAAGATTATGCGTTGTTGAGCGTTGTGATTGCTGGCACCACCAGGGCAGAACCATAGGGAATTCATAACTGTACTCTTGCAATCGTCTCTTATCACTGTTGAACTATAGTAAATTCGTTCAATCCTTATCGGCGAATGATCATTTCGACACCTTACTCCTAAATAAGGGTGAATATAAAGATGCTTATCGAAATCTGCGGACTTTCCTGAGTATTCTAGAACAACATTGTTTCAGGTGGTATTAGCTTTGAATAGCAACGTTAGAAGAAAAAGTTGTTTATGTTAGACTTGAAAGAGCTTTCGTCTGTCGTCAAGGCGCGAGTCCAGATCAGGAAACGCCAACTGCCGTCTGCCGGCAAAAGGGAATTCCCCTCCCCCACTTCCGTCTATGGAATTTGCAGTTAAAGTCAACAGACAACAGTTGTATGAAGAAAAAACCATTTTCAGTGCAATCACTGGAATCGCAAAGAACGGCGCAATGTGGTCTACTAGCAACATGCAACCACAAATGAGATGATATTTACTCATATATACAGTGCGCTGCCTTACTCATGAAAGGTGATGATATCAACAACTGATTTTTAATCACCTGAAAACGGACACTTGTGCGTGGACTCAATATTTACGTTAAAAAATAACATGATTAGCAGCATTAAAATTTAAAAGGTGCTGAAGGTAATGTTACGTTGTTTTGAAATGCCGATTTTTAAGAAAACGAAGAATTCGTAGAACGTCAAAAGAGGTTGAAACTGAACAAATTTCAGTTGTAAATCTAAGTTTTTCTTTCCATGCAAAACGCTGAATAAATATTATAGCCCAAAAAGAATAACCTCTGATAATGCTTTCTTAGCTAAACCGACATATGAGTTTCCATTAAGAATTAATGTGAGTTCAGGTGCGTTGGTTCTGAGTGTAGATTACAAAATGGTTTCCCCACAATTCGCTATATTTTTTGTTCAGCATTAACTAAAATGCAATTTACTTAGACAAGCAGGATTTTGTTTGAGTTCACTGATAAGGACGTCGTAGAAATAAACGTTTTTAAAGATGCACATATTGCCAGACCGAGCAATGACTGATGAATTTAAATAGATTTAGCTGATTAAATCGCCATCATACCATCGTGAGTATATAAAGAAAATTTATATTCCACCTAGTCAGGTTGCACTTTTCTTTTGTTCAGGATAACGTTGACTAATAGATCAGTCTTGAAATATTGCTGAATGCTTCATGATTTCCAGTGTTTAAATCAGTGGCCTACATGAACAGATTCTGTATCATATGTTTACTAAACACTTCAGCATTAGATACGTCTTAAAGACATTTACTGACGTAAAGAGTACCTAAGCGTTCCTTTTCATGTAGAGAGAGGTTTAGGTAATATTTGAAGACGCTGCCAAACAAGAAAGCCTATACTTAAATAAAATGAACGTCCACAGGAAACACCAACAATGAATGTGCTTTCGATCAATTAAAAAACCTCTTATGATTTGTCTTTATAAGGAACGCTTAACTACGGCATTCTGTTGACGGATATCTGTGTACTATGCATAGTTGCGCGGGAAACCAGGGAAAAATTTAGCACATTTGGCCGTTTCACATTGCTAAAATTTGCTTATGTTTTTCTACGGCAAACGGCAAAACATATATTTCTCTGTAGGCTGCGTCAATAGTGCTATCTTTGGTCACATCTAGGCTACGTTCTGCGATTATGGATGCACGATTATGTATGCGCGACCTTAACCTTAACCCTAACCTTAACCGTTATCCTTAGCCGTAAACCCTAACGGCAACCCTAACCCTTACCTTAGCCGAAACCGTAAACGTAACCGTAGGCCTTAGACATAGCCGTAACTGCGAAGCCTAACCGTAATACTGGAATCGATTTGTACTCTCAAACCCTAACCATAACCCGAAAATCTAAGCCTAAAGGCACACCTCTAACCGGAAAATCGGAAGAAAATAACCGGTATCCTAATCGTAACCTCAAACGTAAAACGGAAGCCAAATGTGTCAGATGTGATTATGGAGCCCCACAGAATAACCCGAGTAACCAAACCCCCTAGCCACCTGTACTGCGGGTCCGGGATACGAACTACGATCCACCCCATCCAAGTGCTGATATTTTGCCGAAGCTGCCAGTCTTTTGCTTGTTTCATTAACAAATTACTTATGCGCAGAAATCAGAATGCACGATAGGTAATGCTCTATATGTTCAAGATTAAAATGACTATTTGACGGTAGTTCTTTCAGTGACAACCAATGTAATTTTCAAAAGGGCAGGCCAATTGTGGCCGAACTAGACAAAGCATTGACTGTGTGCTATAAGTGCACTTCAGGGCATGAAATCACACAGATATACTAATCTAACTTCTAAAAACCGAGTAAACGCCTTGGTCTCCTTAAATAACCAGCCAATAAACAAACTGATTTTCACCTTCGGCTTGCGGCATATAATCAGGGGCAAGCTCTGTCTCGTTATCTTTTCGGCAGTGAATTGCCATCTCAAAGAAAAACACATTTAGATATCAACCGAAGGCTAGGACAGGTATCGGCACAAGAAACTGCTGAAGATAGCAAAATGTGCGTTTTCGCTCAAATTTATGAACATTTTGCCCCATAAATTTTTCTAGGCACATTCACCGCGCGTAAAAATGACTTTTGCTTGAAAAGACTAGGCGAGCGGGTAAAATTCGCAATGCTGAAGACGTCTGGAAATTCTCAGATTAATTCCTATCATCGGGTTTCATGCGATAGGTCAGGTGCTCTATGTATGCACAAGTAATGGAACGAGACTAATTTAACATGTAGAGACTTTCTAGCCATCGTCGACTCGAGAATCCCCAACTAAAGGGTTGGAAAACCTAGGGCTGTAGTTCAGATATTTGAGCAAAGATCGTTAAGTCAAATCTTCAACTACAAACCATAGCTTCTACGCGTGGTTGATTGCAATCACAAAAACATGTAAGCATGTCCTGTGCACTAAATGGATCAATGGAAATTGATATTTTTGCATATAATGTGACATAGCCTTTACTACATTTGTTCATATATCTTGCTGCAACAGAACAGAGTAAAATTTCCAAACACACTCCACAACCTTAAATCATAAACTAATGTGCTGGCTCTTGGAAACTATTTATTAATTAATGCCGCCGTTCTTTTAATGATGCCCGTCAACTGCGTGTTTCCCTTTGGTTATTTTTTTTCCTAAGACGCCCCTTTATTTACACCTCCCGAGAACAGCCAATGGCAAAGCGAGTATATCGAAATACAGGGCGGCATCTCCTGCCATTCCGGATCTCAGAATGTCACTGTATTTCAGCAACGCCCTTGCCTTGGCTAAATCTGTCTTTTATAATACTGCTTATAGTATGCAGTATAGTACGCAAATATGGCAGCCTATATACGTGGACTTTGGCTGGGACTTCGTCTTCTCTGGTGGTGAAGAGGCCATGAGCATTAATCTCAAACTCCAACAGCATGCGAAAAATCTGGTCTGATTAATGTAGCTACCGCGTGGTTTGTAAGATTGTTTTAAGGCTTCATCGTTTAAGCTTGTTCTGGTAATATCTGAAGAGCAGGACAACTTTCTATAATTTTGGGTCACAGAATTAAGAAAAGTACACTTAATGTTTTGGAAGAAATTTTTGGCCGGTTGTTTTCTGAATAAAAAGGGAAAATATAAAAGCTTTTCGATAACAGTAAATAAAAATGAATACAATGGTTTTAAAATAAAACTTACGTTATGTATAGCTGTGCCGGGCATTTCCCACTGATTCACACTAGTCAGTTGAAGACCCACGCATTTTTGCAAGCTAAAAGTTGTCGACATTTACCTTCAGGAAGGTCAATCATCGTAGGTTATAAGCTTTCCTGGCTTATTGGCAAAAGGTCATTTACGCCAGGGAATTAGACGGTTCATTACTCTTCTGTCATTCTTCGACGACCAGGAAGTTCAATGACAGGTGATCAATTTGGCTGAGTTTAAACACGTAAAAAATCTGAGCCTATAACTGGGATAGACTGGTAAATGTCCCCACAACCCGCAAAAATTCACCCAACCGCAACCGGCGGTTTTCTGGGCAACGGTATGGTGAAGTGCCCCACTTAACTGACGGCACACTGTGGACCACGTCATAGGGGCTTTTATCTTGGCATCCATTCGCAGGCCTTTGCAGACATTTTACTGCGGTAGCAATCACTTCCCATGACTTCAAACTCCTTTATTTTTAGACGTTTACTTTTTGTTTATTTTTAATTTCCGCGCACATTTCCATTGTCGCAAGAAAGTGTACGATGAGTCTTTCAGGAAAACTTCAAACGGTTTCTGTGTTTTTCTGCATTTCTTTAGCTTACTGTCTAGTGCGCTGCCCCAACCTTAAAACTTACCTTGTTGCCAATCACGTAAGACAGATCCGCAGTCTGTCGTCAGCTAAGTGGGTTCCTTCTCCATACCGTTACCGTTTTTTTGATTTGCGGATAATCAACTACCACCAAGTCTTGTAGAGGGCCAAGGCGCTTCCCGTTGGAGGATTGGTGCATGGCTGGAGGAAAGCAACCAAATAAGTTAGGACTAACCATTTCAGGGCCCACTGTTTTTCGTCAGTAAATACACGCCTAGGATGTCCTATTTCACATAGGAGTAGATGCAGTTTGCTGTGTCGGGATTTTTAATTCGCTGTAGATTTTCCGTAACGAGACTCTTGCCCATCATTTGGAACTGGTCCTCAGATTACCGACAACGATTAGATGGCCTGCACAGTCAACGGTTGCCTGGAGACACAAGTATTCCCATCTATTGCCCGCCATAGTGCTGAGTGATATTTGAATTCCCATGAAAATTGAATATACCCTCTGTCACCAACTTCTTATTCAATAGATGTGGTGCCCTGGGACACTGATAGCGTCTTTTGCGCGTAGCAAACGAGATGATAGACACACACAACCGTTTGCATTTCATGCTAGTCATGAGCAGTTCTAGGTATTTACGACATTAATGTTGCTGTCCAGTCTTAAGATAGGGGAACTGAATGCCGCAATCTTTCTGAGCGGCTTCTATGGGGTAAAGGGACATGGTGCAATACCAATCAACCGTAGTCGGAGGAGAGTTACCTTCGCCTGGCATCGTTTTCAAATAAACATGCCTGCGATTGCATTTTAAATTATCTTAAGAAAAATAGAGACAGGTCAAAAAGATAAAAATGGTATTGTCGAAACAGTTTTGTTTGGCCACCTCCATCACAAATGCGTTTAAGCTTTTTGTTTTGACATCAGTCGTTACCTGAGGTTAGATACCCACTTATCAATTCAATCTTCTCGTGACATTAGCTCGGTTTCTAATGTAACGTAGAGTAACTATACATAACAGCACCTTCTGCTACTTTCGCGGGACGCTTACGCAGAGTGACAACCTTGATCAAGGATTTGTCAACCGGTATCAATACGAATATTACAAAAGTGATTTTATGCAGCATGTTTATTTAAAAACTGGATTGTCGCGTAATTTCACTCGGCTTTCAATTATTCAAAATGATATTCTATCCATAGGATTCTTCAGGTATGCATTTTCTTTTGCTGTTCGCAATCCCTCAATATTCAGGGAACGTTTTATCCCTGTGGTTGAAGAACTCCGCGGGTTTTGACACAGACAAGTTATTTTTACAATTTTAAAGATCCGCGTTCTTAGTGAAGTACGCCTCGGTCAAGTTGTTTTCCAAGCAAGCAATAAACGATGGTAACCGGATGGAACAAGATCCTCAAAATTTTGGTAATGCGATAAAATTCCCCCAGCAAAACTTGTCGACAATAACTCTGGTAATTTTTGCGACTTGAGGCCGGCGATGTCAGGTTGCTGAATAACACCACTTTTGGGAGTTAGGCCTTTTGTTGAATCGCGCGTTAACTGGAAGACAAAGTTGTTGACTATAAAGCTCTAAATGAATGGCCCGGTATATTCTATGCAGTTCTACTGAATAACTCTCTATCCCAACAGACAACCAGCATCCTCTTGCGAGGATAGAGATTCGGTCTGGCTTTTGAGGCGTCACCTGGCTATCCTTTCCTTTGTTTCATCTTCGGACAAAAACACCACTTTCTATCGCCATCAGTAATAGTCTTTAAAAGTGGTTTGCGCTTTCGACGGGCGGGGCGATGTTGGGCCACTAATGGGACAAACAAACTCGAATAGAATAAGATGCCGAAAACTTTCGCTTTGGTCGACACGATGCTGCATCTTTCTTGAGCCATAAATAATTAAAAGTTAAACCACATTTAAAAAGTATAAACCGTTCCTGCAAGCACTTGACTAGAAGAGCGAAATGACATATGTCATAAATACATCAGACGGACCATAGTATGGTAAAATCTTGAATAATCAAAACGCGCACGAATATATGGAACAACCCAGATGGTCATGTGTGTCATTACCATGCAGCGTTCCGGCGTAGCCCCGAGTTTTTCCAGGAAAATCGCGTGAAATGTGCTGAGCAGGCTGGATGACTAAATGTTTGTGTCCTGATGTTCATGTTACACTGCTTGCTATAAATTCTCACGATCAACGGACAACTTTGGACAATAGTTTACCTTTCTGATCATAGAGACTTTAATGGTTTGACGCGTTTTCCTTCGAATTACTTTGCCTAAAACGCCTTGCCTTTTCGGTCTAATTTTTGTTGACCTCTTATAGTGCAAATGGCGTAGTATGCGTGTGGGACACGAAGACCAACTGGCTGCAGGTTTTCGCTGTGAAGAACAGGCGCGTGGTTGCGACCTAAAAAACACGGGTCGTACTTACTCGGGGTCGACATCTTTTGACCAATTTTCACACACAGATACACGCACACCAGACTGTTTTTATCAGGAAAACTTACGTCCAACTGTTATTGCAGAGCGCGAACACTTCTTGAGCTAAATGGTTCTCGCTAGGAAGCTGTGTCTCTGGTTGCCGATATCCAGGAGCCTGCCCCTAGTAATGTAATGCTTTTATCGTCACCGTCGGCTTGCTTTTGCCAGTAGGTGATTAATTTTGGAAAAGATCAAAACGACTGCTCCCAAACCGCGTTCGCATCACACTTCAAATTTACGCCAGTGCAATTTGGCGGGTCTTAGCTGCAGGGAAGAAACTAATGGTTTTTCACATAAAAGGCAAAAAACGCACAAACGATATATATTTTTCCGTATTAAGCGTTACATCATTGCTTGGAATAAAGGTCTGAAATATAATCGAGCAGAAATATTCTAGCGGAATATTAACCTGCTGTCCGTGTGACCGCGAAATACATAGCTATCATCGTCTAATTAATTTTGTTGTGGTTGATACGTCAAAAGTACGGATTAGATCTAGTCGCGGCGCGCACGTTTTACGCATTTCCAATTTTCCCGCCTTATTTTAAGAGATAGGTGGTTTCCTAATGTAACTTCCATAAACGGATGGGAACAGATGCATTTATTAAAAATGAGAATGGTTTTTATATATTTTTTTTGTTTGAAATTATTGAAATGTAGAAGGACGGCCAAACGAAACTACTTAATTGAAAAATGTCCGACTATATATGCAGCTAGAACGGATGGGAATGGTTCATTTCCGTTGACAGAATCACCTAACGCTCTCTCAACACAGAAATTTGGTGCTTTCCGAAATTCTTCTGGTAAATTTCTGTTTGAACCAGATAAAACCCCTTCTGCACCCAACGTCGTTTCTAGTTCGGCGCCCAGACTACGGACAAGTGAGCAGCAACCCGAAGTCTGGAGGGCCATTCCTTACGTTAAAGTGATCTCTAAAGCGGGCTCGCGACTGTTACAACCCACCAGAGTAGGCATAGCCCATCGACCACAAGCAACATTTCGACGTCGCCTGATGCAACCTAGGGACTCATTGCCACCGATGAAACCTCAGCAGTCATCTACAGAATAAATTGCAATGAGGGCGACTGCAACTATGTGGGCGAAACCGAGCGGAAATTACAAACTAGCCTACAAGAACACAAATCGGCCACTCGGAGGTTAGACCCTAACTCTCAATTAGCAACACAGGTTGGAGAAACGATGCATAGTTTTGACCTCCAGAGGGCTACCGTCTTAGGCCGAGGCAACACAAAAACAGAACGGCTAACTCTCGAGGCGTGATTCTCCGATGTCCACTCTATCAACAGGCATCTGGACCTTCTTGCAGTTTACAAAGTCCTGCGTCATCACAATCGTAGAGCTCAGGACCAAACAACCACACCGGACCTAAGGAGGCCGCACGGGGATAGCCCGACGCTGAGTTTACTCGGTGAGGAAGAGGAGAAACCGCCAGACAGACCGCCCGACTAAAGTCCAATCAGCTCTCCTCGACGGAGTGGTGCCTCACAAAGCACACAGGCAAAACGCCTGTCAACCATCTCCTGAGAGGCTGAGGCAGCGAGAGGAGGGAAAACTCGATCAGCATGAGGCGGCCAACACAACTTGCCACTTTAAATTAAACTTCTGATCGATTAAGTTCATTTTACGCTTTGACAATGAAGAGCCGAATCAGCTCTTTGAAACGTCAGCACTTAAATAAACCTCTTCCGGAGAGCCTATCTTCGTCTTCAAACGAGTGATAACTACAGCCAATTGACCAGAGACAAGGAAGGGGGCTTAGAAAAGCTGGCTTTATTTATAATGACTGAATTCAGTCGAAGAAGAATTTGTTATTAGAAAAAAATCATTCAGATACCATAAGGTAAGTCTAAGGTTAAAGCTTTGGTTGACAATGTCACAACGCCTTGAAAACTGAAAAAGGTGTGAGTAGCATTGCGTCAGCCTACTCCTGATAGTGGTTATTTCAGCTGGCCGCCTGCGTGTTCGTGGCTCAGCCTCCCCTCCCCCCCTTCCGTGGCACCGATCAACTACTTGGCTGTCAGCAATCAGACGAGCTTAGGGATTATGACTTCTGTACCCGCCCAGACCTCACTCCGGCATGTACATTGGCGCAAGCTGACTGTCAGCAGCGCATAGCATTTGCTGACACTGGTCTCCGAGTTATACATGAGCTCTTTAACACGCTGAAGACTGCCTTTTGCGGTGTCTGTGTCCTGTGTTCCTGTCGCCTATCCCACGCGATAACCTGATGACCCTCCCACGCATGCCCAGCCTTTTTCAAATCCGCTGATGCACCAGTTAATGAGAGTGGAGACGCTCCCACCGGAAGTAGAGCTTATTACAGTTCGCGCTCCCATTGGAGTGCGCAAATCTCTCAAATGATCGCTCATCTGATGACTAAACCATCACGTGCCATATTTTTAACCTCTTGGAGCAGATCTCTGATAGTGCAACAGCCCACGGATTTCGCTTTTATTTGTAAAAGGACAGGGCATTCGTTATCCTGAAGCTAACGGCGGCACATGCAGCATATTTCTTCCTCGCGTCCCAAAACGGACGTCACCTGCTAGCATCGCACAACATTTGCTGTCAAGTAGCCAAATGGGTCGACCAGGAGATCAGTGCAGGCAGTTGGCCCAGCAGCTCCACTACGGGCCTCATCATCATCATCATCATCATCATCATCATCATCATCATTATCTTCTTCTTCTTCTTTTTCTTCTTCTTCTTCTTCTTCTTCTTCTTCTTCTTCTGAACCAATAGCAGTGACTAACGGCAGTCAAATGCCCTTTCAGCCCTGACCTGTGTATTTCGGTTGCCAATTATAGCCGCATCGTCACCTTTCGGTCCTGTCCCTTCTCCACCCGACACAAATGTCTTGCGCCTTTGTTTAAGATCTTTGATCCCACTGATGTCTCATATACCACTCTAAGGTGTCAAATTTCCTACAGACTTCATTCTCACAGACTGATGGTGAGATGTGGTTATGTAACCCCACCTGGGGCAAACAGATCCCAGCCACCTGTAATACGGAGTCGGTGGTAATAGGGGTTTGTACAGGTGGGGCCGGGGAACTCACAGGCGACGAGGTCAGATGGTTGTATGCAAAAGAAAAGCTATTAGGAATGAGCAGTTGTACAGTGAGTGGTTGAAAAATAGTTGTCCTAACTCCTAACCCTAACCCCTAGCCAAACCCGTAACCCCAACCCTAACTGTATTGTGTCCATCAGGTGGGCCTATATAACCACATCTTACCCGACTTGATTGCTGGCTTTCAAGTCACCAGAATTTGTTCTTTCTCTAGGACAATCTATAAACTGACCGTGCCTAGCTCGACCAGGCGTATCGATTCGGAAACTCCCCGTCAACTGCTCCTATCTCACCGGTCTTGAGTGCACAATACTGTCTCCCCCCCGTGAGTCTCAGTGAACTGATTTGCAACACAGGCTACAGCAGACGATTGCCCGACAGTGAGAGAGCGCCCAAGCCCCTCTATGGTGCATAAGGTCTACACTGGGCATTTGCATGCCCTCAGCGACGGTCGAATCTTGAACAACCTTACAATACCAGAAGAATATTCTATCTGTTATTTGTATGATTTCACCGGTCCCTTACCATTTCCATCCTCCTCCAGCGCAAGCAGTTTAGGCCGCTCAGTGCTTCTCAAAACTTCTTGAGGGTGACAGACAGCCCTCTGTGGACTAGCTCTTGCCTTGGCCCATAACATCTACTACCTGATTGTCAGCCAGAACGCATAGCAGACGGAAGAAACATCCCATCGAGTTGTTTGGTCGACTTCAGTAATTTCGAGTCCTTTTTAATCTGTTCAAGTGCAGTATCAGTGTCCTCACGTATGATTATATCGGGTACCTAGTTGACTCAGCATGCGTCCAGCCTATTGTATCACAGATCGCTGTCATCCCTAAGTTCACTGGCCATACCTTAGTGTGTCAAATGAAGCGGTTCCTGGGATTGGAGAACTTCTGTCAACGGCGCTGCCACAAGCTTCACCGAGTCTATCGTGTCGCTCTCAGGTCCCTAATCGAGTCTCATTGTTTGTGTGAGCCTTTAACGGACTCCCTCGCTGCCTTCGTCGAAAGAAATGTTTGTCTTGGCAGACGCTAGCAGACAAACTTGCCCCGTTCCTGATATATCATTCCTAAACAAGGCAAATGTCTCTAATTTTGGCATTACCACGGCACGAAAACAACAATTAATTGATATAATTTGAGCTCTAATTTTACTTTAGTAACAAATGTCACTTGCTGGGACCCGATTCAGCACAGTTGTACGCGAGTTCCATTCCATACTTCTAACTTTGAGGCTCCTTTGACAATTGATTGAGAACAGGAATTTCCCCTTTCCGTGGACCACAAGGACCTTGTCTTTGTTCTCCATTCAAACTCTGAAAAACGCAACCATTAGGTTTCGCGCCAACTATACTACATCTCATTATTTAACTACCGATATCCGCCATGCTAAGAGAGAATGGGATTAAGTTACTGGTGTTTTACCCAGATGCTCAAGTGAAGCCCTAATCTCTCTCTCTCTCTCCAAGCGTCGATTTCATCGCTATGGCCGGAGGGCTATTCCGAGCAAAGTTCCTCAGTGATGAGGACATGTCCAGCCGTTTAACTACTGACAGCGTGAACATCGTATGTTGTAGTGGGCAGCCATCATGACCGGTCTGGCGTCATTGTTCAAGACCTCGCTGCCTCAAGGTCATCTATCCTTTTGCAGTGAGCCGTGCCAGACGCGCTGAACTGAAGTCACACGAGCGACAGCTCGGGCATACCTGCGTCCGCACAGCCGCACCGTCCCCTGCAACCACAACCTAAGCCACTTGGACACCATTTGAGCTTGGCCCAAGAGCCTACAAAAGCGGCTGCCACCACGATCTCAGGGACTCTTAGGCATGACTGGACGCAGTCGACACCAGCCCTGGCTTCGCCAGGGGCCACTGTCGCCTGAGAAGACAACTCCGGGTTCTGTGCACAATAAACCCCTCATACTTGTGACTCCTGTCTTCTCCCTACAACTTGGGATCTGGCCTGACGATTATAGTTCACATGCTGCGCACACTCTCACTGCTGTGCCGCTACAATATATCGCCCCCACTTTTTTGCTACCATCTCCCTGCAATGTACAACCTTGTCCAACTGACGGATTCGTTTGGCCTGGCACGCATGAGAACCTGAGGGCGCGCACATGGGCGTATCAAAATGATTACCACAATAAGTTTCAGTGCCAGCAGAAGGCTCAACGAAGAGACTCTACTAATTCTGGGACGGAGTTCAGCTGAAAATTTCGGTCCTCATGTTGCTCTTTACTGGTTGTCTCCAACTTTCCACCTGCGTGTATCAGTTCACGCACTGGTCAGAAGCTATCCCGCTGTTGTTCTCATGCCGTGGCGGTAAGCTGAAAGGGCCTAATTTGCCGGACAAACATATACGGGGACTTGTGAAGGAGGAGGCACGATCGCTGTGACAAGAGCTTTATTCGACAGGCGTTTTGGACTCCTGCTAGAACCCCTCATCAGGGACAGGCAAATAAAGATCTTGTCCCAGCGATTGTGTCTCCTTCTTCATGATCGCTTCCTGGAACTCGTCTCTTTGCCTCTATTGACAATATTCGGTGACTCTTTGTGACTATCACAACTCATTGCGTTATCGATTTGTGCTTCGCATCGCCTGGATTCTCTTCAGCTTAATTGGCTTCGCCTCCAGATCTGCACCATGGCGTATTGCTCAGCTGCAATGAAATGGCTGTTAGGTTTCATTACCAAAAACAGGTGGCTCTGTATGTCGAGGGGAATCAGGAGAAGTGGACCGACTACCGACCCCTGGTCCTGAATGGTATCCATTTGAACAGGAATCATTTTTTAATACTGAATTAAAGTTCGATGCTGTCCTCTAACTTCCAGAAGAGCTAAACCTAAATTACTTTTACGGTGTAGAAGGAGACCTTACCAGGCCCCTGTACCGTGTCCGCCGATTCCTGTGAGGATTTCCAAGTTCCCCTCGCTGCTGCCTATCCCCGTGCCCTATCCGGACAAAGACCTGACGACCTTTTTCCCTAGATGCGACTGAGTGGGTAACCACTCAGACTTCCCTACGACAACCTCTGGCGGGTTGCTCAGAGGTAGATAGTGTATACTGCATCAAGGTTGTCGCTTCGGGCATTACACTGAGAGGGGGATGGAGGCCCCACTTGTTCCCCTTTGCTTCACCCCTCATACAACCAGAAGTGACCAATTCCTCTTCCATTACCATCCGCTCCCCTACCCCACATGTACTCTGACTTCCTTGATTTTCTCTTTGTCCGTTAACCCTCACTCGACCAACCTGTCCATCCAACACATCGGATGTCATGTGCGTTCGCATGGCTGCTTACTTAGTTACGCTTACCAGACACGACTGAAGTTTTTCGGCGGATTGGTAAGCTACACTTCGTCTCGCTGAGAGGTATTTTAGCGGTCTAATCTTGCAGTACTAAACAACCCCGCTTGCCAACACTACCCTTGTTCTGCTGGATACGGCCTTGACATTTAGATACCTACACGGTTGGTGACTCGGGCCCCTCGTAACGCCACTATGGCGCCGATCGGCAGTTTGACTCTCGCTGATTGGATGGGTTTAGTGATTATGGCTTAGGCGCTCGTTCACACCTCGCGCTGTTCCTGCCATTGGCTATAACTGGCTGCAGTTGGTGAAGCTGGCCTCTGGGTTGTTCGGAAATTCTCTGACGCAGCAGAGTCATCGCTGTTCAGAAATTTGCTCTGTAGTCTAGTCCATGTTGACGATTTCACTTGACGACATTTTGCTGCAAGTTGAACCTTGGGACGTTGACTGATAGTGGCGTCAGTTTGTAGTGGTTTTATTAGTCATTAACTATAAATATTTCGAAGGCGCTGACTTATGTGGCTTCGTAAACAGGGCCTGAGAATAGGTACGCCACAGCCAAGTAATGAAGGTGGAATAGCACATAATCCCAGATAGGGCAAAATGTTCTCGTATCCTAACGCTAATAATAAATTGTCACCCCAATCTTGGCCCTAACGCTACCAAAAACCCTAACTACAGTGAGTGACCAATCTCATGAAATGTTGGCTGAAATTCTGAAATGCCTTTTTGATTAGGAAGGATTACTTGATCGCAGATGTAATACTTATTATCTTAAGGCATACTCTTAAAACATTTCGGACTCAGCAGGATGTCGGCTTTAAATGCATGTCTTTTCAATCTCCTGTAGAAAGCGGGCTCGGTAAAAAATGACTTCTTAAGTAGTATGCAATTTTCTCAGTGATTTTCGACGGTCTTGAAAATTTAAATGTATTTTATAGAAACCATAAACAAAATATGCTTTCTCTTAGTCAATCAATAGCGAATCACGTTTACGTTATATTTTATACTTAGGGATGGAGTATAATTAGGTTTTACAAAAGTTTTCTAACTGCCGAATAATTTGGAGCCTGATCATTCGTTGCACTAGCGCTTAGTGATTTCACTCTACAAGGTGCATGCGTTCCGCGTGAAGAAAATCACATATTTTTCTATGCCATTAAAAACATCATACAGAGTCCATAAAATTTTGCAATGAATTTGGACCATGTTGTACATTTCATGAGGAGCAGTGGTAAACAGCCAGGTACGATGCTATGTGAATGGACATTTCGCGGTCTTACAAAGTCTCATAATTAGAAACTTTTTTAAAACCTAATAATGCTCCTTTCTTAAGTATAAAACATAAAGTAGACGTGATTCTCTATTGACTGACTGAAAGAAAGCCGATTTTTGTTTATGTTTTCTATAAAATATATTTGAATTTGCAACACCATCGAAAATCAATGGGAAAAAGGCATGCTACCTAAGTAGTCATTTTTTTACCGAGCACGCTTCCTATAAGAGTTTGAAAAGAGGTGCATTTAAAAGACGACATCCAGCCGAGTCCGAATTGTTATAAGAGTATGCCGCAAGATAATCAGTATTACAACCGCGACCAAGTAATCCTTCCTAATCGAAAAGGCATTTCAGAATTTCAGCCAACATTTCATGAGATCGGTCACTCACTGTATGTAGTTCATATTAACCCCCACCTTAACGCTTAAACTTGATTCCGACTGGCGTTATCGTTAACTTAAAGTGTAGCCTTGAACCTAATCCTTTACCTTACCCTTACCTTAAACTTTGCGCTAACTCTAATTTGGTTGGAAGTTGGCCCACAGCCACCCGATTCCTGTTCTCAGGTCCTGTTTAGATTGCCATATAAGTCAGTCCTTCCTACAGTTCACCCATTATTTTTGCTCTGTAAACTTCACGTATGAAATAATATCTTCAAACTCGTGAACAACTCATTCAGGTACGTACCTGTGACAAAATATCAGACGATCGAGAAAACAGTAGACTACCATACATGTGCAATTGAACATGCAAATGAGACCCCCATTGTTGTTGCTGTTGGTCAAAAACCTGGTCATTTGCTGTGTCGACCGCCAAAGTTTGAGCTCGCCCATGCCATCCACCAGCGCCTTCCTCCGCTTCCGGTCTTCCTGACTCTGCCTTGACACCGGGCCCAGGTGGGGGAGGAGAAGCGGGTGCGGTAAATGTCTACATTCTCTATAAAGTACTCCAGACACAGGTCACCGTCCCTGCTCTCATATCGCTTTGAAGCACACAGTGGACATGGTCGGTAACAACGGTCGAACTGTCGGGAAATGTGGGCTGTCTTTAAAACTGACTACAGGGTAGATGCGTTGGACCACGGTGATTTCAAATAGGACATCTCATGCTGTTTGCTTTCTCTACAGAATAAACTTACATTGCGGGTAACATCAGTCGGTTGAAGGGCACTGCAGACAGTACAAAAAAGAGGACAAGTCCGCGTCTCCTAAATTTTGCGGACTCGAATAGCACTAATCCTCAGTGATTGTCATGTGCCATGACCCGAGTACCGCTGACCGGTGGGAATGGTAGGTCGTTCCTCGTTTGGACATTCATCTTCACATAATTGCTGGCAATCCGGCCATCACAGTCACATATCTCACACGCCTAAGACAATGTCACCCGCCGATGTTCATTAAGGGGTTGTAATATCACACCGACAGTTATATGAAGTTTGGAGTGATGTTTGTTAGTTTAGCTGAGTTTTCTTGGGTGGACCGCATTTCCATAATACTGATATTCGCATTTTTGGTAAAAGACAACGGCTTTCTTGCTAAATGCCAAATAATCTATACTGGGGTGATTTTGGTTAGGTAGTAGTAATACATTTTTTAAACGCAGTGAATGCCACCTAAAATCAACTATAATTTACAGTAAGTGAACTCGGTTGTCATGGCCCTCGATCCTCTCCGGTACCCGGTGTAGTAGATTGATACGATAATGATACAAAGTCAAAAAACAGATGTGACACTGCCGCTGCTTCCTCCTGGTCAAATGAAGTTACAGAAAACATTTTAATGAAGGAGGCTACAGGACGTTTCTTTCGAAGTAATGTACCGTTTACTTAAGACCGCCTCGTCTTCGAAGGCGACGGTATGGAAGGTTTGCTGGAAGATATGGAAGCAAGTTTTCATTTTCAGTTAATTATCGGGTCCTTCTTTGATATCTTAAAATGTGACCATATATATGTATCTATAGTCCGGAAGGGTCATACATTGGCATGGTTTCTATAGAAAAAAAAACTCGACTCTTGATCATTACGAAGAACGATTTTTTGTGGCGGTAGTGAGTAAAAGTGTTTAGTAACAGTAAGGGTATGCTAACTCATAAACAGATATCGACATCGTGTGAACTTTCAAACTCTCTGACATTCCCCCACTGCATCAAAGAAGACGTCGCATAGACTCATGTTGGCCAAGTTTAAATCGCAGATGCGCAGGATACGGTTGGTTTGTCAAGATCTGCCGTCAAAAAACAAGACAGAATGATTTCTTATATAGTTTAGATTTCTGAAAAGCGCTAGGTAAGTAAGAAAAGTCGTCAGAAATCGACCACCTTCTGCCCGTCCTCTCAGAATAGAAGATAAAAATTTGCAAAATGGACGGTTTACCTTTGACCTGGCAGGTGTTTCGGGAGAAAATATTTGAAGATTTAATGAAAATGATGCATTCTGTCAAACATTCAGTTTTATACTTCAAAGGACCTTTAAATTTGAGCAAACTCTAGAACTGTCGTATGCCTACGGTTTTCTTTTGAGCACGTTTTGTAATAAGTCGGCATATTCTAAATTTATACAGAGGCCGACACCCATTGAGACTGCCTGTTGTCTAAAAAATATGCAAACCGACTAGCATTGACTAACATGTTTCGTTGCTATGCTACCGAATTTCACCTTCAGTCTAGCTACAGATGCATAGCGCCCATCAATGGAACTGCTCATACCAAACTTCTCTGCCACTACTTTAAACAATAGGCCCAGAACCAACAAAGTCCCATACTCTCTATACTAATATTTGCGAGATAATTCGGCCACCGTTATTCCTCACAGAAGTGCACATTATTTTTAAATTAGCACTGATGCAATTTTTGAGTGTCAGCCGCACAATGATAGTTAAAACAAAGCTGATTTTTACACTATGTACCCAGGTCATTTTCGACTGGTTCGAGGAAGAATCGATGGCAGGATTTTGATATGTTCAATAACTGAGGAGGTGAATATTCGAAAGCATCCTTTAGAAAACAAGTTCAATACAACGAGCTTTGAGTTAGTACAAACGCAACCCCTTGAACAACTGCCAAATGTTAATAAATACAAACTCAAAATTATTACTCACGATCATTTGACGTTTTAACAGGAAATATGGACGATAGTTCTTGTCATGTTTTTAACATAGTCCCGACAAAACCATATACATGCGGAAGATCACAATAAACTTGAAGTCGGCCCGTAGTGTAATGACTAAGACGCCGATCAGTGGCAGGGTGCCTCGAATTAAGTCTCGTATTTAAAGTACGCACTTGGGACGCCAGCGTCCGATGCCAATAGACAAGCCAGAAATTATCATTTTCATATTTTAGTGTCCCCTTTTAACTCATGCATTTAGCTCAAAAGTTTTAGACATGGCATTTCTTCTGCTGTATATTCTCCTCGTTCTTATGATGTCGCCAAATTTTAGTAAAGCTGTTTTCTTTGGACGTGGGAATTATGATAATTCTGCTGGAAATTTCTATAAAATCAACTAAAGCGCGTCATCCTTGATAGACAGAATGCTACTGAAATTTTTATAATCCGTGATTTGTTCCTTATTTCTCGCACGCGTTTTTAGAATAAGATCTGCAGACATTTACTATTTTATCCCATTTTCTGCCGTTAGAAAGTTTTGCGACCAGTTAATCAGCACTGCTGGGTATAGATTTGATCAGAGTACGAAGACTGCACCGCGATAAAAAGATATTCTCCAGAAACGTATTTTTATAGTCCACGGCTAGACATCAGTCATTTTAATATTGCTGTTGTTCGATAACCAGGGCCGATTTATCATCCGTCTAGCCCTTACGGACAGTGCCGTCAGTTTCCGTTCTGGCGGCCTATACCGGGAGGTGTTATTAGTTGAATGTCGCCGAAACTGAAAGCAGCACTACTTTGATAAAGTCAAACACCATAGTTGGAAAATGTAACTGGATTTAATGCAGTAGCGGTTGTCACGCTGCTGCTTACAATGAAATGACCTATCTAAGCGCATAGTAGATGTGTATTTCACCTGCAAATTTCTAGAACAAACGAGTTAGATATTTTGCCTGGGCAAAATACCCACGCAGTAGACAACGGTCATCAGGAATTAAGCCACAATCATTGGACAACCTCAATCGATCGAAAACCGGCCCAAATACAGCAACCAAAATTCGAAACTAGTCGTGAACAACTTTCGGCAAAAAGAAAACGCAAAATAAAAACTTTAAGGCACCCATATTTAAATATGAACTAAAATGAGGAAATCGCATAAATTGCTATTAAACGAGCAAACTCAGTTTGTAGAGATATTTAAAGACTGACTCCTTAGAGTGGGTAATTAAATAAGAGAGTAGTGGCCAACAGAAGAGAAGAGACGAGTCCCAGGAAGTTCTCGCGGAGGAGGCTACGCAATCGCTGGAAGAAGCGTTTTATTTGCCCATATCTGCAACTGTCTCTCATGATGGGTTCGGGCAGAAGTCCGAAACGTCAGGCTTATAAAGCTCTTATTTCAATGACCGTGTCACCTTCTTCATAAAACAACAGTGACATAACACGGTTTAAAGGAGCCTTTAACATTTAGTTGTCTCAAGAGGCAACCTATTAGCTAACTTGGGAGAAAGTGGTACTTTTTCTGCGTGAAGGAAAAACTTCCTTCCCTCATTTTAGTTGGGCCGTTTCGTTATATTGTGCATGAACAACAGGGTAGCCCTGTAAATATCAACACATTAATTACACTACTGATGATTTACTCAGCTCGTTTTTAAGTTGCGTATTGGCAAAAGCTAGATCGCATAAAGAGTATCTTGGCATACACTCCATAGTTATGATGACCAGTTGGTTGGAGGGGTTTCATAGATGCTGGTGGAATATTTATATATGGCGAAAAACGAGGGTGCGTTTAAACATAAGACTGCCTTCATGGTTCATCATTATTTTCGGGCACGAGGACATATAGATTTAGAGTTGCGAAAATTCCCATAGCAGTAATCAGAAGACGAGGTGGCGAGCATACGTAGCTTTCGATAAATTCTCGTCGGGCCAGTACAGTTATATAGGAACGGGGTAGAAGTAAAACATGCAAGCGATAAGAGAAGTCGATAAAAGTACTCCTTAAACAAAGGCGGGGTGGGGGACTGTGGGGGAGAGGGTGGGGGTAATAATAGTCATTGTCAGGGGCGGGGTGAGAGCGCAAGTGCGCGGGAGGAGTTGCACCGTTAGTCAGCCGTCGACCACTGCAGGCGCGGAGCCTGAACGTGGTTCTTCTGGGCGCATAAAGTTGGCTTTCGTAACCTAATGGCGGCCGCTTCCGCTGTCGCTAACAGGCGCTGGCCTAGTAGCTTAGGGTAGCTCGATGGGACCTTATAAATCACACGAAAAGCTTCTTTGGTGTCCACACGATGTCCGGCATCGACAAAATGCGCGAGAATGGCGCTGCTTATACTCCTCGTTTCGCCTTTTCCTAGCCATGCCGGGAGGTGTTCGCGTATTCTTTTGGATAAGCGCCGACTCGTGCGACCAATCTAAACCAAAATTTTCAAAAAATTTTTTTCCAAACAAACATGAATGTTCACATCCTGCTTAATGTTAATTTCGCGGGACAAAAGGTCACCTTTCAAGCGTCTGAAGGTCGTCTTCGTAATATGTTCCGTTTATATTAATGCTCACTAGCAGAAAACGCGCAGATGTCCAGAAGTAACCAATGACAGTTGCTACCACGGCACATTTCCTGAATGTGGGGTGCCGCCTACTTTCGCGAAAATTTGCAAACTTTTTCTACGATAAAAATACTTAGAAACATATTCTGCATGCGAAAACAACTTTGATTGGCAAAGTAGAGAGATCCGGTTTGATAATGTGGACATAAGAAGAGCCCACCGGAATGCATTAGATAAAAAGCTGAAATGCACAATAACTACCGAAAATCATCGTGTGCGGAGGGAAAAGTCCTTACTCTGATGTATACAAAATAGTTTCTGCACACGGTTTTTAACCTGCGGAGTCTAGAAAATAGCCGGGCGAGTTCCTCCGGCCTAACGACGGTGTACTGACTAATGGGGTCCTAAAAGCCGTTCCGTTCGCTGCTGCTTTTAGAAAGGATTTGCCTCAGTCAAGACGGCATTCGTCTGATCTCGCCTCTTGACACAGACTTAAATTCGACGAGGCAGAAATTCTGGCCAGAGGTGACAACCGCGTGAGCCGTGAGATGCTTGAGTCGTGGTCACTGACCCCAGTCTATTAACAAGTACCATGACCTTCCCCTTAAATACTCGATGTTGAGACTTCCAGTAACTGGCCGCTCGTGGAGGCAATAGGCAACACGGTTCCCAAAGCCAGAGTCGGTAGGTCAGATGGTCGAGCAATCATCGCACCAAAATTTAACGCCCATGACGAAACTGCAGCGATAAGCGAC